>CAUYOR010082550.1:0-83604 GCA_963573925.1 Callimico goeldii | reverse complement strand
GGCGCTCGTTCTCCATCAAGCCTTGTTCCCTTGTTCATGTGGAACTGTGATCATCTTTAGGGGTAGAGGCGTTCTGACTCTGAATATTCTCGGCTTTTTTACGCTGGTTTCTTCCCATCATTGTAAATTTATCCTCCTGTCGTCCTTGAAGTTACCAACTTTCAGATTAGGTCTCTTGAGTGGACGTCCAAGTTGTTAGTTCCCAGGGACAGAACAGCGGCGTTAAGACTGAGGGTGCTTTTCTGCCCAGGATTCTCCTGTCTGGCTTCCTTCTTGTGTCTGTAGCAGGAGACTCTGCCTTCCTGGGGCTCCGAACCTTGGTCAGCAGGGGAACCTGTCTCGTTTACTCTGGGTCGGGAGCTGCCGCGCCGAGTGCTGGGGAGCCTTGTGGGTCTTCCGAACCTCGGTCAGAAGGGGGAGCCGGCCTTGTTTACTCTGCTCCGTGAGCGCGGAGGTGCCGGCAGAACCGCTGCTCCATCCACGAGAGTCAGGCTGGCGTCCGTGTGATTCTTCCACTGTGAATCTTCTGCTCCTTGAGAGACCAGAATTTGTCTGAAAGTGTGGTTTCCTCTAGTTCTCCGCGCCTTCCCTGAGAGCTACAATCCCGAGATGTTAGCAGTCAGCCATCTTGGATCCTCTCTCTATCAAATTTTAAGTAACCCTCCTTCTACCACTTGACAATAACTCACAAGCTGTAACCCTTTCAAAGTCTACTCCCACAAGTCAACTTCATGCCGTCTTCAAGGTAAAGTGCTATATTTAACGAAGTATTTACGTATTTCTTTTTATTTTTTTTATTTTTTGAGTCGGAGGTTTGCTCTTGTTACCCAGGCTAGAGTGCAATGGCGCGATCTTGGCTCACCACAACCTCCGCCTCCTGGGTTCAGGCAATTCTCCTGCCTCAGTCTCCTGAGTAGCTGGGATTACCGGCATGCGCCACCATGCCCAGCTAATTTTTGTATTTTTAGTCAAGACGGGATTTCACCATGTTGACCAGGATGGCCTCGATCTCTTGACCTCGTGATCCAGCTGCCTTGACATGTATTTCTTAACCATTTCACATGTATAAAATTGTACAACAGTTTTAAATTAGGTTCCTATCTTTTTTATTATGTAACTGAGGAAGTTTTTTGAGGGTGGTACTACTAACTCCATTTTCTCCATAAGTCCTGTGGTTTTTACTGCCGTGATTTGGCATAGCACAGTAAATTTTAGAAATGCATATACTGCATTATAGCAGGACTAACTTATGTCCAATTAATAATTTTAAAAAGTAAGTTGCAAATTGTTATATATAGTACTATCCCATTTTTTTGTTAAAAAACGTATTTTAGCCAGGCTTGGTGGCTAACGCCTAGAATACCAACATTTTGGGGGGCAAAGGCCAAAGGATCGCTTGAGCCTAAAACTTGAGACCAGCCTGAGCAACATAAGGAGATCTCATCTCTACAAAACATTTTTTAAAAATTAGCCAGGCATGGTGGCGCATACTTCCAGTTCTAGCTACTCGAGAGACTGAGGCAGGAGGATCACTTGAGCCCAGGAAATCAAGGCTGAAGTGAGCCGTGACCATGCCACTGCACTCCTGCCTGGACAAGAGAGAGATCCTGTCTCTCAAAACTATTTTTTTTAATGCATTTCAGGTTTTTATAGGTATGTGCCTACATGTATACACTCATATATGCTTAGAAAAAGGTCTGGAAGGACATCAATCAGTTAACAGTGATTTCTCTGAAGGAAAGAATACAAGTAACTGCCACTGTAAACTACATACACTTTTTATTTATTTATTTATTTATTTATTTATTTATTTATTTATTTATTTATTTATTTATTTGGAGACCAAGTCTCACTCTGTTGCCCAGGCTGGCACGATCTTAGCTCACTACAACCTCTGCCTCCTGGGTTCAAGTGATTTTCTTGCCTCAGCTTCCTGAGCAGCTGGGATTACAGTCAGACACCACCATGCCCAGCTAATTTTTGTATTTTTAGTAGAGACAATGTTTCACCATGTTGGCCAAGCTGGTCTCAAACTCCTGACCTCAGGTGATCTGCCCGCTTCAGCCTCCCAAAGTGCTGAGATTATAGGCACGAGCCACAGCACCCAACCTAAGCTAAATATACATTTCTGTCTAATTTAGAGACAATGAATTGGTATTAGTTATAAAACTTAAAAAGTTCCCTTTAAAATGAAATGAATTTGTTCCAGAACTAGAAGTATTCAAAAGAGTGATCATTAAACAAATCCAATTATATCATCCCTCTGCTTAAAATCCTTAGTACCTATAAGATTAATGTTTGATGTGATGGATATTCTGAATACCCTGATTTGATCATTATACATTCTATGCATGTACCAAAATATGCAGCCCATAAATATGTACAATTATTACATATCAATTTTAAACATGACCAACACAACTCTGAAAAAATAAAAATCCCTGAATACCTGTCAGCCAAACTTCAAAATATTTATGAAAGACCTGGCCCCTGCTACCTTCTGTAGCCTCATCCCTCACTGCTCTTCCCTCCATTTGTGTATCAGCTAGGATTTATTTAGAATCTTCCATATGCAGACACTGGGGACAAAGAAGTGAACACACTAGATGTGACTCCACTCTCATAGAGCCTTCAATCAAGGGAAAGATCTTCACAAAACTACACTTAGAAGCACTTAACTAGAAATGTGGTATTACAAAGGAGAAATAGCCAGTCTCTGGGATCAGGAAACGCTTCCTTGAAAACATGACATTTAGGCTGAGACCTGAAGGGTAAGAAAGAAAGTGACTGATAAAGGCAGAAATACTAGTGAAAGGTAAGTGCATTGTGGGCAGAGAGATGTACAACAGCCAGGAGCCAGAAAAGAGCTTGGACCCCTTCAAGGAAGAAGCCAGTGTGGCTGGAACACAGTAACAAAGGAAGGAAGAAAAGTCTGAAAAGTATAAAACTGGAAGTAGCAGGAGCCAGATCATGAGGGGCCCAGTGGACTATGTCAAAGATTTTAGAACTGATTATAAGAGCAAACAGAAATAACTGACCACTTTTAAGAAGGGAGTAGCATGATCAGAAATGGGTATCTGGAAGTTCATTCACTGGAGTCACTGTCTAAAAACAAAGGTCAGAAGAGGACCAGGAATAAATCTGAAAAGACCATTAGGGATTTCTTTCAATGGTATATGGATAACTGAAAGGGTAGCTTCAACTCTGATGGCAGCTATGAGAAAGGAAAAAAGTGGATGGCTTCAACAGAATCCACCTCCTAATACCAGGTGGTACTCACTGGATGTGGGAACAGAGGAAGGTAACGTGTCAGGCATGACTCAAGGTTCTCACAGGAGAACTTCTCACACTTGAGTCTCCAGCCATACTGAACTACTCGCAGTTCCTGATGCCACCATGCCTCATCCAAGTTTTCATGCCTCTGTGCAGAAATGCCTTTACATCATCTTTTAAGCTGCAAAATGCAGCCTCGCCCCAACCTTTCCTAACCATGACTGGACTGGGTATTCCAACTGCATGCTCCCTCAGCCTCTCACGCTCTCATGCTCACCTTTATCACAGTACTTAGCACACTGAACTATAACAACATCTGTTTCTCACATGACCAAATGCTCTGAGGTTAAAAATCATTTTTCGTTATTATAACTTCATTGAATCCTCAACGCTTACTTCATATCATTGTGCGTCTTTCAAAGAACAGAGAAAGCAACCTGAGTTCTTGGGACCTACTGTGAGAAAAAAAAGAATATAGAAAGCTAACTTGGGCCTGAGAAAGCAGGTAAAAATGGCAGTGTGGTTTCCTGGCTAGATAAACGAAGAGTTATAAAACTGCAGATTTCTTTTTTTTTTTTTTTTTAAACAGAGTCTTGCTTCTTTGCCCAGGCTGGAGTGCAGTGGGACGATCCCGGCTTACCGCAAACTCTGCCTCCCGGTTCAAGCAATTCTCCTGCCTCAGCTTCCTGAGTAGCTGGGATTACAGGCACGAGGCATAATGCCTAGCTAATTTTTTTGTATTTTTGGTAAAGATGGGATTTTACCATGTTGTCCAGGCTGGACTCAAACTCCTGATCTCAAAGATCTGCCCACCTTGGCTTCCCAAAGTGCGGGGATTACAGGTGTGAGCCACAGCGCCCAGCCAGAAACTGCAGATTTCTTCCTCAAGTGCTGGTAGCCTAAAATGAACAGACCAAACTCGAAGATGTTAATTTTAAAAAATTAAGGGAAATAGTTACCCTAGGATGTTGTACAAGCTAAAAATATATAAGTAACTTCATTAATAGTTTAGAAAAAAAATTGCCACATTGTATTCTACACAAGTATTTAAAATTTTTACTAAAAATATATTCATATATTATTTGCATAATTAGAAATAAGATGGTCAGAAGTGGTGGCTCACACCTGTAATCCCAGCACTTTGTGAGGCAAAGAGGGGCAGATCACCAGGTCAGGAATTCAGGACCAGTCTGGGCAACATCTTGAAACCCTGTCTCTGCTAAAAATAAAAAAAATAAGCCAGTATGGAGGTGTGTGCCTATAATCCCAGCTACTCAGGAAGCTGAGGCAGGAGAATCACGTGAACCCAGGAGGCAGAGGTTGCACTGAGCCCAGATTGCGCCACCACACTCCAGCTTTGGCGACAGTGCAACACTCCATCTCAAAAAAATAAATAAATAAATAAATAAAATGGGACAGATATGCTACCTGATGCCTGTAATCCCAGATCTTTGGGAGGCCCAGGTGAGAAGACTGCCTGAGGCCAGGAGTTTGAGATCAACCTGGGCAAGAGGGCAAATCTCTATCTCTACAAAAACTTAGCTGGGTGTGGTGGTGTGTACCTGTAGACCTAGCAACTCAGGCGGCTGCGGCAGGAAGTTCACTAGAAATTAGGAGTCTGATGGCATCACTGCACTCCATTCTGAGCGACAAAGTAAACTCTGTTTTTTCTGTATTTTTTTTTTTTGTGTGTGTGTATATATATATACACACACATATATATATATATATATATATTTTTTTTTTAAGACAGGGTCTCACTCATCACTCAGGTTGGAGTGCAATGGTGTAGCCTTGACCTCTTGGGCTCATTCTTGACTTTTTTTTTTTTCTGAGACAGGGTCTTGCTCTGACACCTAGGCTGGATCATAGCTCACTATAGCCTTTAACTCCTGGACTCAAGCAATCCTCCCACTTCAGACTCTTGAGTAGCTAGGACTACAGGCCTGCAGCACCATGCCCAGCTAATTTTTGAAAAAATTTTGTGTAGAGTCAGAAGCCTTGCTTTGTTGCCTAGGCTGGTAAGTGAATTCCTGGGTTCAAGCGATCCTCTTGCCTCAGCCTCCCAAAGTGCTGGGATTATAGATGGAGCCACCACACTGGACCTTGACTCTTTCTTCTCCCTGAGCTCCCCAGGTTCAACCAAGTCTTTTGGAACCAAGTTCCAAGTATGACTGACCCTTCAACATCTAGCCCTAGCTTACCCACTGGGTGAATTTTACCCTTAAGGCACAATGAACCAGCCACTGCAGTTTTCCAACTGCTGTGCTCTCTGTCTCCCCCTAGCCTCAGACCTTTGCATATGCTATTTTCTTTGCCTTGGAATCGCTTTACCACTTTCCTTTCCCTTCTCTAGCTAACTCCTACTTGTTATTTACACTTCAATTGATCAATGACTGCTTTGGTCCAACGGCTATGTGCTCTCATATATTTGGTGGGTACCCCAAAACAAAATTAATTACACTATATTCTAATTACCTGTTCAGTCTCTTGCGTCCTCCACTAGAATGCACTGAGATAGCAAGAGATCTTGTTCACTATAACTTTAGTGACTGGCATACTGTCAATTATTACTCACTGAGTAAATGCAGAGGAGAAATCTTCCAAACAAGCCTGTGATTTTCTACTGTCATTTCTCCTGGCTTAAAGGAAAAAGTCCCAGCCCAAGAGTTATTAAGAGGATATCCCCGAGAGAGATCCAAGATGGCTGATCACTAACAGCTCGGGATTGTAGCTCCCAGTGAAAGCGCAGAGAACGAGAGGACGCCACACTTTCAGATGAATTTTTGTCGCTCACGGACCAGAAATTCCCAGCGGAGGAGCCCCACAGGTCACCAGTGCGACTCTTGTGGCCGGTGTGGTGGTTTTGCTGGCGCCTTGGCAGCGGCTCTTGGTACAGAATAAACGGGACTGGTTTCCCTTCTGACCGACGTCTGGAGCTCCGGGAAGGCAGAGTCGCCTATTACGGACTCAAGAAGGAAGCTAGACTGGCGATTCCCGGGCAAAAGAGCACCATCAGTCTTAACACCGCTGTTTTGGCCTGCACAGTGAGTTGCTCAGATTCCGGTGCTGGGAATTAATAAATTGGACGTCCACTCAGAGACCTAATTTGAAAGTCGGTAATTACAAAGACGACAGGTGGATAAATTTACAATGATGGGAAGAAACCAGCGTAAAAAGGCTGAGAAAACCCAAAATCAGAATGCCTCTCCCTCTACAGAGGATCACAGTTCCTCATCAATAAGGGAACAAGGCCTGATGGAGAACAAGTGCATTCCATTAACAGAATTAGGCTTCAGAAGGTGGATAATAAGAAACTTCTGTGAGTTAAAAGAACATGTTCTAGACCAATATAAAGAAACTAAGAACCTTGAAAAAAGGTTTGACAAAATCCTAACGAGAATAGACAATTTAGAGAGGAATATAAATGAATTAATAGAACTGAAGAATATGAGAACGCCATGAATTACACACAGGTTTTAACACTCGAATTGATCAAGCAGAAGAAAGGATATCAGAAGTCGAAGACCAACTTAATGAAATGAAACGAGAAGACAAGATTAGAGAGGAAAGAGTAAAAAGGAATGAGCAAAGTCTCCAAGAAATATGGGACTATGTGAAAAGACCTAATTTATGTTTGATAGGTGTACCTGAATGTCATGAAGAGAATGAATCCAAGCTGGAAAATATTCTTCAGTATATTATTCAGGAAAACTTTCCTAACCTAGTAAGGCAGGACAATACTCAACTCCAGGTAATACAGAGACCACCACAAAGATATTCCTCAAGTAGAGCAACTCCAAGACACATAATCGTTAGATTCACCAGGGTTGAAATGAAGGAGAAAATTCTAAGGGCAACTAGAGAGAAAGATCAGGTTATTCATAAAGGGAAGCCTATCAGACTCACAGCAGATCTCTCAGCAGAAACCCTACAAACTAGAAGAGAGTGGGGGTCAATATTCAATATCCTCAGAGAAAAGGATTTTCAACCCAGAATTTCATATCTAGCCAAACTAAGCTTCATAATTTAAGAAAAAATAAAATTTTTCACGAACAAGAAAGCACCCAGAGATTTCATCACCACCAGGCAGGCCTGCTTTACAAGAGCTTCTGAAAGAAGCACTACACACAGAAAGGAACAACCAGTATCAGTCATCCCAAAAACTTACCAAAATATAAAGAGTATCTCCATAATGAAGAATTTATATCAACTAATGGACAAAATAGCCAGATAGCATTAAATGACAATATTAAACTCACAAATATCAATATTAATCCTAAATTTAAATGGATTAAATGCCCCAATCGAAGACACAGACAGGCAAATTGAATAAAAAGTCAAAACCCATCGATACACTGTATCCAGATCAATCTCATGAGCAAGGACACACAAAGACTCAAAACAAATAGTGGAAGATTTATCAATCAAATGGAGAGCAAAAAAAACAAAACAAACAAACAAAAAAACAACAACAAAAAAACGGGAGTTGTATCTTTTGTCTCTGACAAAAATAGACTTTAATAGTAACAAAAACTAAAAGAAACAAAGAAGAACATTACGTAATGGTAAAAGGATCAATGCAACAACAGGAGTCAATGATCATAAATATATATGAACCCAATATAGGAACACCCAGATACTTAAGACAAGTTCTTAATGACTTATAAAGAGACTTGGACTCCTGCACAATAATAGCAGGAGACTTTGACAACACATTGTTAATATTCAATGGATCAAGAAGATAGAAAATTAACAGGGACATCTATGATTTGAACTCTGACTTGGAACAAGTAAACTCAGTAAATATTTACAGAATTCTTCACCCCAGGTCCACAGAACATACATTTTTCTCAGTATCACATTACACCTATTTTGAAGTGGCCACGTAATTGGAAGTAAATCACTCTTCAGCATTTGCATAGCATTTCACAGACTTAAATGAAATATTGGTTGGCTGTTTGTTGTTTTCTTCCCTCATTCCTTCCTGTCTCCACTGTTAAGCACAATTATTGGCATAAAAAAAGTTTCTTAATACCTATTTTTAGATTGCATTCCAGCCTGGGCAATAGAGCAAGACTCCTGTTCTCTCTCTGCCTTTCTCTTTCTCTCTTTCTAAAATAAATAAATAAATAAATAAATAAATATATAAATAAAATGCCAGGTATATAAAAATGGTGTCTGATCCTTTCATCATCTTTTACTTCAGAGTGAGATTGAACATTTCATGTTGATTTCCCTTTACATTTCCATAGAACTGTCTGGGCAATATTGTGTCCATTTTCTGTTTTCTCTTGTCTCTAAAAATGATTTGTAAAAACCCTTGGAAAGTCAATGAAATTCTTTGCCTACTTATATGTTGTATATATTTCTTAACGTTATTGAATGTTTGCTATACAGATATTTTTAAGTTTTATGTAAATACATTTGCACTTTTTAACAAGGGCTTTAGCTTTGTATTTTATACACTCCTGAGTTTTATTCTTAAGTATTCAAATTGAACGTGAAAAGTGCTGAGAATGGATAGAGAAACTCTCTATATGTTGGAAAATCACTACCCAGGGCTATGTTAATGTTGAATATATGCGAAATCTGGAAAACCTTCAGGCATTTATCTAATGCAAAATACATCTCCAAATTTTCTTGACCATGTTACATCTTTATGTCTTAGTTTTTAAATTTTAATTTTTCAAAAACAAATTTAAATTTCAATTATAACTAGTAGTTTTATATGAATGATCATTTTGCACATAAGGAAAAATAGTTGTGAGGGAATGTGTTCTCTTTCTGGATCCACAAGGGGGTGTAGTTTTAAGGGCAAGAACTTCCTAGCACCATGCCCCCTCCCATCTCTCTCCATCTGGGAGATTTGACAGTTTATATTTGAATTTCGTGGGCACGGGAAGAAACTAAGAGTCAATCACTCCAGCGCAAGTTCTAAGGACCTCCTTTCATTGGCCAGGGGTCTTAGAAAAGGTGGGGGCTCCTCCCATGTTAAAAGTCCCCTTCTTCTACACCCTTCCGGACTCCATGTTCCAGTCCCCTTCTGCAAACACTCCCTATGTGGAAGCCATCTTTCTCTCTCCTGGATTTTTCCCTCTGGAGTCCCCTTCCACACTCTCTTGTGGAAGCCTGTCTTCCCCTCCTAAACTCCATCTCTCTATTCGCTAACACTCTCATGGAAGCTGCTTTCCTCTCCTGAATTCTATCTTTCTGGATTCTCTCACTCAGTATGAAGTTAGCTGTTACTCTCTCTCTCCTTCTGTTTCTCTCTCTCTTTAAATAAATCACTTTCTACATACACTTTTGAGTCCGGCATTTACTGCACACTACACCGTGGTCCAGTCTCTCATTCTTGAGAGGGCAGGTGACCAAGAACCTGGAGAAACGTCCTTTCAGGGGAGCTGAGGGGACCCTGAACTCCTAAACCCCAATATTACAGTTTTAGTATTCAATAAGCATCAATTTGGACAGTACCAATACAAGTAGTGAAAAATTGAGTCATCTGTCTACCAATGAAATGATAAGGTGAAGCAAATGCTGTAGCATTTGCTTCACCTTGTCACTTCAATGATAGACAGAACTTAATCCTGCTATATGTATGTCACTGAGGGAGTGCAAGAATCCTGCTATGTTTTAGCCAAAGTATAAAGAATGAGCACAAAAGGAAGAGAAGGAGGGAAGGGTCACAGGTGTTAGAGTTTCCATTTTTCAGGATATTCTTAGTAATTTGCTAGGAGAGATTTAGAGCTTCAAAATATTGTGAAGCTCCATTGTTTTCTTTTTATATTTCTAAGTACAAATAGCTGTTGATACGTTTAAGATGGACATTTATTACCAGTGAGCTCTAATAAATGGGAATTGTTGTTTTGTTTTTGTTTTTGTAGTGTTGCTCACTGACCATAATACTTATTTTTAATGAAAATTAATATCTTGAAGAATATATGATATATTTGTGAGTAAAGTCAACAAGAAGAGAAAACATCAGGGGAGTTTTTAAAAGGGGAAACACCAAAATCCTTTCAATAGAGGATTTTTTTCATACAGAGTATGATTTTCCTAAAAGCAATCTGTTCCTAAGGTTTTCTTTCTCTACTTAATCTAGGAGCAGCACAAATAGGTCCTTCTGTGCTACTGGATGATGAAATCAGAGGGTCACCAATGTGTCAGAACTAATGGGAGTCATTGAAACTAGAAATCTTGAGGAGTATGAGGTCATTACTTGTCCTGAGCTATCCTGGCCTGTGTAAAAAAGATTCAAGGATAAAGTGAGAAAGACTGGTGGTGTTTGTGAGATCAGAAAGATAATAATGGCCTATCTACCTATAGCCTGAATGGAAGCCTAAGCTGCTCTTAAAAGAAGTGGCCAAGGTAAGTCAATATTATATAAAGCAGATGCTGGGTCAATTAGCAAAAATGGCACATATGGGAAACTAAACTCAGCATATAACATGCTCTAATTGCTAGGATGAAGCAAAGACTGCAATAGTAATACAGCCTTAGTATGAAACATGAAAATTTTCTAAGGTTACTAGACAGTTACAATTATTAATAACAGCTTAGTATTTGGAAATGTTAAGCAATCACCCCCTGATTTCTTCTTTACCTGTTGACTTTTCTCCCAAATATGTCAGTTATTCTCCAAGACATTCATTGCCACTAGAAATAAATATTACGGTAAGCAAGCAGTTAAAACAATAACAAAAACAAAGAACCCTCAAATTTCCAAGGTTTAGTTCACAATATTACTAAGTACAAAAGGAAAAAACAATCTCGAAATCTCTAAAACAGACCAATCACTCTTGCAACAAAATAAAAACGTAGTGAGATAATTATACAAGAAGGATGCAAGGAATTATTAGGTGTTGGCATCTGAGTGAAATTAGATTATACCTGACTTTCCCCATCTCCTCTAAAGCTAGCATGGCAAAGAAGCAGTCAAATATTACTTGTGCCATGTAGATTGCTCCAGAAGATGTAGTGTGAAATGAGATTAAAAGCAGCCTTTGAGAAAGGAAAGAGATGCTATAAAAACATTGGTAGGGACCAAAACTGGAATGTGAGAGAAGGTCAGCAGTGGGAGCCAACATGGCCTGATGATGATCACATATAAGTGTATTGACACATGCATTTGTAAGCACCCCTCCCCTTGCCCTCCCTCCACTCACAACAACTTGTATCCAATTTGGAGCAAAAGAGATATGCTGAATTCCCATATTGGCTAAGTCAATGTTTCTGCCACCTAAAATAATAGGGGCTAAAACCAGAAATGTACACAAATTATAGAAAAAATAATAATTTGAAAAACTATTATATTTTCTGCATCCCTAATAAGCATTATTTTTTTGAGACAGAGTCTCACTCTGTGGCCCAGGCTGGAGAACAGTGCCGCAATCTCAGCTCACTGCAATCTGTACTTCCAGGTTCTTCTGCCTCAGCCTCCCTAGTAGCTGGGATTACAGGTGCACACCTCCATGCTTGGCTAATTTTTTTTTCATACTTTTAGTAGACATAGAATTTTGCTATGTTGCCCAGGCTGGTATCAAACTCCTGGGCTCACCCAATCCTCCCTGCCTCAGCCTCTCAAAGTGCTAGGATTACAGGCCTGAGACACCAACCTGGGTCCTAATATGCAATCATAATAAATAAAAATTAAACTGTGTAAATGTAAAGTGAGTCAGAGAATCCCATTAGTCAACTGGAAATCAATAATTGCAAGACAATGAAACATGTAATGGAGGATAAGGAAAAGGAAGAAACAGTAGAAACATGACTGAGGCCGGGTGCAGTGGCTCAAGCCTATAATCCCAGCACTTTGGGAGGCCGAGGTGGGTGGATCACGAGGTCAAGAGATCAAGACCATCCTGGTCAACATGGTGAAACCCTGCCTCTACTAAAAATACAAAAAAATTAGCTGGGCACGGTGGTGTGTGCCTGTAATCCCAGCTACTTGGGAGGTTGAGGCAGGAGAATTGCCTGAACCCAGGAGGCGGAGGTTGCGGTGAGCCGAGATCGCACCATTGCACTCCAGCCTGGGTAACAAGAGTGAAACTCCGTCTCAAAAAAAAAAAAAATAAGAAACATGACTGAGACCCTCATTCAACTGTTAGTGGCTAGAATTGTGTTGGCCACGTTAGGAGGATGGATTAATGATCAAAGAAAGATGTACATTATTATCTTCACAGAAATTACTTACACATGAAACTAATTAGTTTTATCTTTACCTGTTATTTGCCTGACACTTCCTCAAGTAGTTCACAAATGATCTTCCTAGGTCTTCTAAAAAATTTTTGTTCAATTTATTTATCTTTTATTCAAAAAACATTTACTGAGAATCAAATACTGTGTGAAGTACTGAAAAAGATGAAAAAGAGAATTGTTCAACATGCACTTATGAGTGAGAACATGTGGTGTTTGGTACCCCAGAACTTAAAGTGTAATAAAAGAAAAAGATGAAAAAGAAAATTGGCTCCTTCTCTCATGAGACTTACAGTCCAAATTGGAGACACATAATAAGCAAATACTTGCTTGAGTCAGTTTTACTTATCAGCCATGATAAGTGCTAATAAAGAATACAAAGTAAACAATCAGGTATATAGGAAGAGATCTACCAGTCCTAGAGGTGGGATGTGTTGGGAAAAACAGCAAAGGAGAAAGGACTTGCAGAGTGCCTACATAAGTTGGTTGTGAGTAGCACATAAACAAAGAACAACAAACTGCAGAAGACGGCAGGAGGCCTCTGAGGAGGAAGCCCTCTCCATGCCTCATGTTCCAGTGCAGGGTGACCTCCGCTCTGTTACCATAAACACTGTGCTCAAGGACGTAAAATCCCTTCGTAGCACTATGACATAGCCAGACTCGTAGGCTCCTTGTAAGGCCCGAGTTCTATCAGCTGTACATAGATAATAAGCTAAAGATAACCACAGGTTCTTGTTTTGTGAAACTCCCAAACTGCCACTGTTATCAATCTTTAGAATGATACACCAGTTAAGGCTCACTGATTCACTTCCAGCTCACTGATTCACTCCACCATCACTCCACCCCTACCCTATAGGTCGAAGTGATTATAATCAATAAATAGTGTGGATGATCAGAGCTCGGGGCCTTCACTGCTGCCTCCAAAGTAATAAAGTGATAGACCCCTGGTCCCACTTTCTCTCTTAATCTATCTTTTTCTCGTTCATTTGTCACCACCAAACTTGGGGTACCCATGGGTGATGTAGGGCTGGCTCCCTACATTCGGGTACCCAATGTGGGGCTCATGGATTCCCTACAGGATGGAATTAGTGGTGACAGTAAGTGAAATATCCCTTATGATAATGAAGCTTAAACTGAAACCTTAAAAGGTAGAGTCATTAGCCAGATGGGTGAGTTTAAAAAAAGGGATAAAATATTTAAGACAAATTGATTGGTATATATTCAACTTCTTAATTTAAATGTTAATTATTAATAAAGTCACTATACAGTAGCCACCTCATTTTGGCAAGAGAGATTTTCCAAGACACCCAGTGGATGCCTGAGACGGAGGGTAGTATGGAACACTATACACATTATGTTGTTTTTTTCTATACATACCTACCTATGATAAAGTTTAATGTATAAATGAGTCATAGTGAGAGATTAACAATAATAATATAATAAAATAATTGTACTATTATAAAGGTTATGTAAATGTGGTCTTTTTCTCTCTGTCTCTGTTAAAATATCTTATTATACCATACTCGCATATTTTCACACTGTGGTTAACCACAGGAACTGTAACCCTGAAAAGCAAAACCACTGTACCTATTAAATTAAGAGGACTATAATCAGTGTTAACTCTAGGGAGATCCTGAAATCCTTACTTAAAAGTTTTACCTGAAACCAAATAATCAATAGTTATAAATAGTAGTGTACTTTAAAATAGGTTTAGGGCCTATAAAGGGTCCTTATTATAATATATGTAATCCCTTAAATATATTTACAAATCTACAGAAAGATTTCATTTAAGACCAATAAAAATGAGAGAAAACCTGAATGTGAGATTCAGGTTTCCTAAGAACAGGAAAATGTGGAGACTCCTAAACTTCATAAGGTTATTTTTTTAATCATGCAATTTTAACTCACATCATGCATTATTAACTCACGTTTGCAGCACAAGACCTCTTGTAGCTATAGAGAAGCAAATGAGTTTAGAAGCTGGTATAGTGCAAGGGTATATTGCTAAAACTGAAAGCTTCAGAATGGTCTACATCATTAATAGCACTCAAATCATGAATTATAAAGCTGATCTCCAGATGTTTTGGGGCTGAATACTTTGCAGCAATATTTCTAGTTGAGAAGCTGATAGGAAAAAAATCCAAAAAAAAAAAAAAACTTGTAACTTGATGTCCTGGGATATGTTACATCAGCTCTCATTTCCTACATTTGTTTTCTGCCTGGGAAATTTTCATTTGTCCATCAACTATTACCTTTGGTGCTACCTTAGAAAAAACAACTAATTCAGTGGTTCCCAACAGATCTGATACTTCTTCTCCTTGGTTCTACTTCTCTGAATAGACGTTTACACTGAAGTCCTTAACTTCTAGAATCACGATTCTAAAAATATTTTTTAATTGCTTCATTTTTTTGCAAACATATCAAGACCAGGAATGTATATTTTTATTTGTTTTCATAAATACTCAAAACTAAGTAATAGATGTATAATTTATGTTTTGTGATTAATTGGCTAACTACTCAAATATTTTTAATTATAAAATTAGCCTACAATGTTAGATGTAGTTTAAAACACAAGTGTGGTTTAGGCATTCTCTGACCTTCGCAGGAATCCTCATTTGTCTGTATGGAGCTTTTTGAGGGGAAGATACATGTACTTACTACCATAGCTGAAATGTATAAGATAGGGTGTAGTATCACAGTTCAGGCCTGACTAGTTAGATCTACCAATTTGTGAGATTGGCCTTTTAAAAAATAACTCTGACTCATGATAGCATCTAGGGGATAAGGCTATTTTTGTGGTCTGGTTTATTTGTGTCTATAAAACATTCAATTGGGATTTTCAGTGAAATTGCATTATATTTATGTAATTTAGGAAAAACTCCACCAATAATAAATTACATTTTTTTATCCATCAATGTTACATATATGTAATTATTTTAAGTGTTGCCCAAGTTTTTATATTGTTTTTCAATAAAGATCTTGTACTTCATTTGTTAATTATTAAAAATATAATTTGTTGGTCAAGCACAGTGTTTCACACCTGTAATCTCAGCAATATGGAAGGCCAGGGTGGGAAAATCACTTGGTCCCAGAGTTTGAGATTAACCCAGGCAACATAGTGATACCCTAAACTCTACAAAATTAAAACAATTAGCTGGCCATGGTGGCCCAAGACCGTGGTTCCACTACTCAGGAGGCTGAAGTGGAAGGATCACTTGAACCTGGGAAGTTCAGGCTCCAGTGAGCTCTGATTGTACCACTACACTCTAACCCCAGCAACAGAGCAAGACCCTGTCTTCAAAAATATATGCATACATATAATTTGTTAATAAACTATCTTTTTAATTTTTTTCTTTTTTTGCCATCAAGTAAAAATGTTAAATTTTGTGTTTTCATTGTATAATCATCAAAATTCATAATTTTCTTCCAAGAATCACTTGAAGAAATTCCCTTACAAGCTATCTATCAAAACGAGAAAATTAGCATTAAAAAAATTACCTAATTTGTAAACCTTACTCAAGTTTTGCCAACTGGTCAAACAATGCTTTTTATAGTAATAGAAAATCTGCGATCATGAATTGCATTCAGTTGTTGGCTTGTGTCTTTAGACACATTTAATACAGAAATGTTCCTAAATTTTTCCTACAAATTTTATGAATTTGCCATTTCTAAACAGGATAAACTATACATTTTATGAGACTCTACACATGTTATAAGACTTCTCTCAATTTCATTTGTCTAATATTTCATTGTAAGTAAATACAAGTTACACATTTTTAGCAGGAATACCAAAGAAGAGATGTTGAGTTTGCCTCAGTGCATCATGTCAGGAGCTACATTCTGTTGATTATTCCCATTATTAACAATGTTTAACTGTGATCATTTGGTTTAGGTAATGAGTGCCAGGTTTCTTCACTGTAGTTACATCACTATTTCACACTTTGTAAGTAGTAAGTGTCTTATGGGCAGACACTTTTAAGACCTATGTAAGTATTTCGTTACTCTCCAAACAATTACCTGAAAATTTTAGTATTCATTAATACTTGACTGAATCAATTATTGTTTTTGCCAGATTATGATTTTCTCTTTCCATCATTTTCTCTCCTTGATTAGTTGGCAATGTACTGTAAGAAATCACTTTCCCTTCTTTCGCTTGTTTATTCATTCATTCACTTACCTTTTTGCATTACTATGGATTTATTGATTTTTTTATTCAATTGGTTATTTTTTTAGTTTTACATGTATTTTCATGCTCAGCTTTTCCCTAATTTGTCCAATACATCAAATTTTCCCAGACCTGACATCTTCAAGCTCACTTGTATCTTTTTGATATGGCTTGCCAGTCTTTCTGCAGTTCACCTCTTTGGAAGAAGAAAATGCCCCAGGATAATTCTATGCTTTTTTCTGCCCCAGCTGGGTAATAACCCATTTATCTAAGGAACCCTGGCTCTTCTAGGGAGAAAAGTATCCAAAAACCAAAATGTCAGTGCTAATTGGGTTCACTCTTACTGAGGAGTTACTGTATCTAGACCCTATCAAGGAATAGAATTAGGAAGTAAAATAGAAATACATACGCACACACACACGTCCACAGATGTGTGCATGCACAGACATTTAAGAACACTCAGGGCCAACAAGATTACATTGTTTAGGGATTTGTAAATTGATGGCTTACACCTAGTCAAACTTGTAGACAGCCTATTTAGCCTAAATAACAAATGGAGCATTAAAAAAGAAAACAAAGCTATCTACCTGAGCTCTACTAAAGATTATGTAATACTTGGTGGTTCATAATCTGGAGATAAAACTTATTTTATTAAATAAGTAAACATTTTGGCCTGTAATTGTTCGACATACACTATTCACAGAGGCTGACTCTTTAATTTTTTAATCACTTCATCCTGGGTATTGACTCTGAAACAATGATCAGTATCATTTTCTTTCTATTCTTTAAAACTCAGCTAATAAAGGATCCTCAGTAGCTGTGAGTGGAAGTCTCTATGTACCCCAAAGCTTGTCTGTGATTTTCTTTTCTTGCTATACTATATCCTTTACCTCTATGAAAGTCCTGAATATTTATGCTCTGTGGAATCTTGTGATTCCTTTCAACTATCCATTATGTGTAGTATTTGCAACATATACTAACCTAAATAAATCTATTTTTTATTTCTATATTATACTATCTAAAAATACACAGACAAATCATCAGGTTATACTAATAACCCCAATCCCAATCTAGCAACACCCAAAGGTATTGCTATACTTTGCCCTTTCCCTACTGACAGTAAGAAATGATCATTCAAAAAACATTTACTTATTTGCTTAAACTTTGAATGTACAAAAAGTATTTTCAGAAAACCGTACTAATTAGCACTTCATATCTATTTGAGTTCTTTGTTGTTTTTTCATAAAGATGTGTAACTCTAATACTGTATTCAAAAGTTACTTGAGTTAATGCTGTTTTTAATCCCATGAAAAGTGTGGTTCTGTTACTCATTTGCGTCTATATGGAATTTTTGGGATTTTCATTCCATCCTTGCTGATACTATTTATTTATTTACCTATATATCTAATGTATTCATTTATTTGTGAGAATGTGAAACCTTAAAATGGTTTGAAAATGCAGGACTGTGTAAAAAGATATATTCAAATAATTATTATCTTCCCTAAAGGTAACTCGTTTTTTCTTTTTCTTTTTTTCTTTTTTCTAGAGAGAGGGCCTCGCTGTGTTGCCCAGGCTGGAGTACAGTGGCTATTCACAGGCATGATCCCACTACTGATCAGCAAGGGAGTTTTGACCTGCTCCGTTTCTGACTAGTTCACCCCTCCTTAGGCAACCTGGTGGTGCCCCGCTCCTGGGACGTCACCATATTGATGCTGAACTTAGTGCGGACACCTAATCGGCATAGCTCACTACAGCCCAGAACTCCTGGGCTCAAGCAGTCCTCCCACCTCAGCCTCCGGAGTAGCTCCGGGACTACAGGCACATGCCACCATGCCCGGCAAGGTAACCCGTTTCATTAATCTCTAGATTATCTATTCTGTGTGGGTTTTTTGATTCTAAATTGCAGATCTATATGCATGTTCTTATTTCTCCTTTTTGCTTACACAAAAAGTAGAGTACAATATATTATGGGTAAGCAAACATTTTCTGTAAAGGGCCAGATAAGAAGCAGTTTAGGCTCATTAGGCTAAGAAGCAAATCAATGATATGTAGACGCTTATGTAAAAAGAGAGAAAGAAATGCTTAAATTGCAGTTGGTAAAATTATATCTACATATAAAATTATAAATGCATATATAATTTATAATATATATTAAACTTGCATACAATTTTTTTTGTAATACATGTCTACTAACTAGAAGAATGGTTTTGTTTGGACACATGTTTTTCAATTAAGGTTCAAAGTTAGCATTTCTATTAAATAAATTGCAAAACTTCATCTGTTACTTCTGATCTGTAATTGCATTTCACATAGGTCATCTTTGAACATGTCTTTGCACATAGATACATTCTGCTATCAATCTATGAGCATATGGTTTTAATTGAGAATATTTACCATTTAGAGGACGTTTACAGATGTATTAAATTCTTCTATGGATATGTATCATTTAGCATACCATCACATTGCAGATCAATCACTTCCAAATGAAGATTAGGTAGAAGCTCCTCAATTACACAGTTAAGTGGATTGAGAAATATGGAAATTGTATTTGCACTTGCATTGAGGTCTGAAAAATGTTGCTGGAATGTAATTTAAACTTTGAAAATATATTTGCTGCATTTGTTGTGAGACTGGAGATTTTTGCTCCTTGTTTTAACATTGACAGTACAAAAAGTGTATTAAGGACTTAGACATTATTGGTAATTCAAACAGCAGTAGTCTCTGTCAAAATGACACTGTCACAGTATAAATTTCACACATGAACACTGTTTAACCTTGTGATTTTAAATTCACTAAGAAATGTTATCACTATGTGGCAAAGCTAATTTCTAAAACATTCAGTGTTCAATAATAGTGGTTGAGAATGAATCTTCATAGCCAGGATTTCAATCTCGGCCATGAGTAGAAAATCTTAAAACAAAAGTTTATATGCTAAGTGATGAAACGGCTATGATTTAGGGCTACTCAGTGTATTAAGTCTATTATGGCAAAAACTTACAGAATTATACTATGTTAAATATTTTCCTCTTCCAAATACCTGCTGATACATAGTATAATAAACACCATAGGTTTAAACACCTTAAAATTTCACAATTTTTGTAAATTTGTCCAGTTAAACCTTTTCTGCCCCCAAATGTTTTTACTATCATGAATTTTAACACTTCTTAGCAGATTCTGCTTCGGGTTAATTAGTATTTTCTCAACTTTTCCTTAAACATCTGGACCTGTAATTGTTCCACATACACTATTCATGGAGGCTGACTCTCTTCATCCTGGGTATTGACTCTGAAATAATGAGCAGTATTATTTTCTTTCTATTCTTTAAAACTCAATGCAAACAACTAAAAAAGCAATTGCTTTGTGTTTAATTGACTATTGGTGTTGCACCAAATGTTCTAAACTCTTAAAACAACTGTTTTTACTACGAATCTCATATTCTTAAGCAAATTTATTTTCTTTGGACATATTTCTTAGACTGCTGCAGTTGCACAGTACTTCATTAACTTTCTACTAATAAATGCTTTTTATTGTGTATCTAACAAGTGAGTCACTTGAAACCTTACTTTCATTGTGGCTTTTTTTTAAATTTTAATAAAAATTTTGTTCTAGTAAACTCTTCTATTTTAAATACCTTAACTTTTCCTTATGATTGCTTTCCTGCAAATTGAAAATATTATGATAAGCCCTTACAACTCAAAAACAAACAGCTCAATCGACAAATAAGAAAATAAGTTGAATAGATATTCTCCAAAAAAGATACAAGCACTTTTAAAGACCAATAAGCGTATTTAATGTCTCAACATCATTAATCATTAATGAAATGTAAATCATTACAGTATGAGATACTTCTTAATACTGTCTAGAATGGCTTTTGTTTTTTTAACAAAATGAAATAAATGATGGCAATGATGTGAGGAAATTGGAATATTTATATGTCTCTGGTGAGAATGTAAAATAATGTATCACTTTGGACAACCATTTGGCAGTTTCTTAAAACGTTTAACCTAATTTTACTGCATGATGCAACAGTTCTACTATTAGCTATTTATTAGAAATGAAAACCTGTATTTACACAAAGATTTGCACATGTATATTCTTAGAAGCATTTTCACAATAGCCAAAATCAGCTTAGGTTTGACACTAATACCTTGAGACCAAATTGTCACAGTGTTTTATTAGTCATAATGAGATTTACACATCTCAGTCTATATCAGAAGTCTTGCCCCAGTCTGCCTCACGATGAATCCAATGTGATTAGAGACTCATTCTGTGGTTACTTACCTGGTCCTCTCAATGTGTTGTGTTAGTTATATGTAAAGATGAGAAGAGTCCTAATTGGTTTTCTGATCTATGGAGTCAGGGCTATTATAATACATATGGCAAGTGAAAACCCCTCACACTAGTGACTTTCAGAAAGTAAGTCAAGAGCAATATTACATCTCCAAGAGAATTGCAGAGATTAAAGAGGGATGTGGGAGATGAAGATTCCTACCACACCCCTATGAGAATCATAGGGATATAGTGCAAATAGCACATGGATAATAATGATTAGTTATTGAAAATGTAGACACATTCATATGCCAATTGCAGCTGTGGTTCCAGATGAAGTATTCTTATTTTAACAAATTAACGCAATCTCTGATACTTAATACACAGATATAAGCAGCTACTGACTTAAATTATGTTTTAATTCCTATTTATATCAGAAAAACAATCAGAAGCAGTTTGGTTTAATAGTGGCAGCAGGCAGTCTAAAGCCTGAGCAGATAGGGCGGGTCCTCAGTGAAACCCCACCTTCAAGCTGCAGGCAGTTTAAAGCCTGAAAGCCAAGCCACAATTCAAATCCATGGACCAGGCTGAGTACTTCTCTTTCAGTTTGATGCACTTTCCTGTGATTAATCCTCACCTTTCACCTATTTTACATATACCTACTCCTACCTAATTGGTATTTTTACTGTCCTGCCACCTTTGAGTGGTGTCTTTGTTTTAGATTTTTGCATACTCACAAACCAATCAGTACACATTCCCCAATTCTGAGCCCATAAAAGCCCAGACCCAACCACACTGGGAGAAAAGCCACCCACTATGACCAGTCAGGCTGAGGGGGAACCACTCTCATGTCCCCTCTCTGCTAAGAGCTGTTTCACTGCTCAATAAAATTCTTCTCCACTTTGCTCACCATTCAATTGTCAGAGTAATCGCATTCTTCTTGGACACGGGACAAGAACCTAGGTCCTGCCAAACAGCTGGGGTGAAAGAAGCTGTAAGCTATAGCCTTCTCATCCTTTTCTGGTACCAGGCAGTGGTGGAGCTGGGCCAGCCCTGGAGCCATGGGCCAGAGCAGTGTGATGGGCACAAATAAGCAGAGGCCTGGTCAGCCACAGAAGTAGAATGCTGGCCAGTGAAGTAAGGCCAAGAAAAATTCCATTTCATTTCTTCATGGCAAGACCAGCATAGTACCTTTATTGTCTTAACTAAGGGTTAAGGTAGCTCTTCTCTTTGTTATAATGTTATGTGGGGTATCTTTGATCATCTTAATATCTCAAAAAATACAGAGCTGAATATAACAATAATTATATTTCACTAATTTTCCTGGTGAGTTCAAAGTAGCAAGCAATCTAGATACCTTGGTAAAAATCTAGATACACTTTGGCAAATGATTGCATTTCAGAGAAAGGAAAATATATACTGAAAAGTTTCTTGCTTCTTCTTACCAAAAGTTCTAGGAATCCAGTGGTTTTAGGGATATTGGAGTATTTTTCTAAAGAGAAAATATTCTGAACTTTATACTACATGATGTGAAAAAATCAAATGTTTGTGTTTATGCCTCTGATATTTGGAAGCAATATATATCATCTTCAGGCATATTGTTCAGATTCACTTATCCCGGAAGGCTATTTTCAGTAATGTCTGAGGCAAAACAAAAACAAATAAGAGGCTCTATTGTAGGTGTAGGCTACTACACGAGCTCTTTTCTTACTTGGGCAACGTGGCAAAGCAGACCCAGTGCTCTCACTAGCATTGTTGTCAAACATAAATACAAGGGAGAGTCTCTGCCACACTATAATAGAGAAGTTCAAAATTGCAACTATAATTTTTTGAAAAAGATTATGCTAATTTATTATAACTTTCTAATTTGGAAAATCTACCTATTGGGTACTGTACTCACTATCAGGGTGACAAGACTGGCACTCTAACCTCAGTATCACACAATATTCTCATGTATCAAATCTTCACTTGTAACCCTGTATCTAAAATAAAAGTATAATTTTTTTTATAAAGTAGTTTCTGACCAATACTGGACACTGGCAGACACTAAATATACTATCACAGAACATCATGGTACCTATCAGGAGCTATATGCTATCTTGTTGAGAAATGCTGAGTGTATGATAAAGTATATTGTTAAGAAGAATGATGGCAAGGAAAACCTAGCTGCCCCCCCCAACCAAATGGAAAACTACTTGGGGCATTCTAAAGTAGCAAAACAGTATATGTATATCATACACCAGTTAAAACAATTCTTTAAGCACGGGATATGCGATCCTGCCCCTGTGGCTTCCTTGTGGAGAATAATTTCTAGTTTATTCTTGATCAGTGGTAAGCAGGTACCAGCTGCCTACCTAGTTTATCTTGGTTTTATGAGAAGACAAGAAACACCTGTTAATAATAATCATCTGTTCAGAGAGAATAAATACCTGGGTCAGAATCTACTCGAGGCCCTCAGCCCAGAATGCTGTCAGCCCCTGAGGCTCTCAGCTCGGAAGACTGTTGGCCCCCAGATAGTCCCACTTTGCTGTTCTATCTGGGTGTCTGCTTCTTAATGCCTTCAGCACTGCCTGGGTGGGGGTCTCTATGACTGTGGGGGTTTCAGTATTATCTGATCAAATAAATCACAAAATTAGACATGAATAGCAGATTCTTTTTTTTTTTTCATGAAACAAATGGAATAAGTGAGACTGGGCACAATCAATTCCAGAAGGTGAAGTAAAACACATAAGCAGTTGATTGAAGCTTCCTGGGTCTCTTCTCCGATGTCACTCCCTTTCTTTCAAGCTACAATTATGGCTTTAGGAAGAATTTAATAAGAAAATGGAGAAGATAGAAAGGCAAATGCCAAATGAGAAAGCAGTGATTAAGAAATTAATGTCTGACAAAATTGATTTAAAAGTGAAATGTATTAATTAAAACAAAAAGACACATAATAATGACAAAAATATAATCCGTAGCAAAGATATAAGTATCATGAGTCATTTAGATAGCCTCAAAAATTCACTAAGCTTAGCAAAAAGAAGTCGAAGGGAAAATAGTGTGAGCTTAATTGTAATATGAAAGTTAAAATCACCTCTTAGTATATGGAATATCATATAAACAAGAATAAATTACTGAATGTAATGGAACTGATATATCTCACACTACTTTTAATCCCCCTATACTTATAAATAACAAGGCATACATTTACCAAAACAGAAAAAAACTAGAATAGTTAAATTTATAGTTTAAATTTAAAGCAAAATATTCTGAACAAAAACCCAGTGTAAAACTATACCTAATAGAAAAAAAAAGGAAATAAACATGAAAGTATCAAAATATTTTTAAAAGCCTTTTAAAACATTTCTATTTAAAATTGGATTCTCTAAGTTCCAAAATACATTTAGTAGAGTTATATCGACCTAAGAGGGAAAGACACACCTTAACATACTTAATTACTACTTAATTAGCAAATATATAATATGATAGAGGATTTTATTGACACAAGTTGCAAATACATATCTGGGTATTTTTGTTTTGTATTGTTTCTGTAACAAATTACTACAAACTTAGTGGTTAAAACAGTAGCCATTTATCATCTCAGGAGTCTGCAGATCAGAAGCATAGATGGACTTAGCTAGGTTTACAAGGCCTAAATCAAAGTGTTAGCTGCCCTGGGCTTTTATCTGGAGCATTTGAGAAATAATCTGCTTCCATGCTCTTTACATTTGTTGACTGAATTTAGTCCAACATGATGGTAAGACTTTGTCAGCTGGGATTCCTTCTCATTTTCTAAAGCCTGACTGCACTGCATCCTTGGCTTGTGGCACTCCCTGTTTTGAAAACCAACTGTAGTACATCAAATTCTTCTTGCACTTCAAAAGTCTCTGACTTCCCCTTCTATGACATCTCTCTGACTGTATATTCTGTCCTCATCTGGGAGATAACTTTACTTTTAAGTGCTCATCTGATTATATTGGTCTCATACAGATCATTTGGGGTAATTGTCTAATTTTAATATAAACTGACAAGCAACCTTAAGTTCATCTGCAAAATCCCTTTTGCCATGTAATTGAACATATTCATTAGTGTGATACTGGGTATGAGACGTGGCAGAAGTCTGGGGCCAAAATTCTGCTTACCACATTGAACAAGACAATATTTATTTTCATCCTTTCTGCTCTGAAAACTAGGCAAAAGTAGATAAATCAGAAAGAGAAAAACAAAGAATATCTTAGCTAACTCAAAAAGCATGATGTGATTTCTCCATGGCTGAAAAGTTTAAAATACATGCAAATCAATGAGCACATCTGAAAGCATAAAGTATTTTGGCCTATTATGAAGTAGCTGTCATTCAGGCATTCAGCTGTCATAGAGTAAAGGGAATATAAATGCTTCCCTTGAGAAGGGAATTGGAATCAAGTTCACTTTACTATAGCAAATGATCATTCTTGGTTCCTTTTTGAAAACTGCTGATAAAATTATACTAAAATTGCTGTCTGGCATGTGGCTTATAGCAACTTTTGTTCCAGAGGGCGAAGACATAGATACTGCTTCCTAATTAATCTAGCTATCTCATAAAATCTAAATTATCACTGTGACTTCTAGTTCTGAAAAGGGTCTTAGAGGCTAGGAGAGGATAACTTGGCTGACGATATTTTATATTTCTAAATAAAATAGTAGATTTGTAATGTTCATATCACAAATAAATAATAAATTATTGAGATGATGAATATGCCAATTCCTCTAATTTGATCAGTATATCTTGTTTGGTTGTATCAAAGTATCACATGTACCTCATATATGCACCGCTATTGTCTATCCATCAAATGAAAAGAAAAAAAAGCCTCATTAATGAGAGTTAAATTCAGGTCAAACATAATGAAAAAGGAAAGAGATTTTTTAAAGACACATAGAAATTTTATGCACCAAATGATGAAACAAATGCAAAATTTCAAAACAAATGAAAAAAAGACATAAAACCAAGATAATTGAGTAGAATGGTTTTATTAAAAATATATCAATGTAAAATAAACATAATTCATATATTTAAATGAATTATGACATATCTTCCTTATAAATTAAAGGACTTGTACAATAAAAACAGGTAAAACTAAATAAGAATTTAGAGATTTGTGTAAGTCTAAAATATGATAAACATAGTCAAAATTTAATGGAGGGGATAAACTCTAAGCACAGTAAAAGAGAGAATTTATGAATTAGAAGATAATTTTGAGAAAATCATTTAAAATGCAATGGCAAAGTTTAAATAAAATACAAAAACACAAAAGCATCTGGCAAGAAGGAGAAACTGATAGAATACAATACGTTTTACAGAATTTCTAGAATAAAACATCAGAAAGGATATACTAAAGGCAATACTTAAAGAAGGTAATTGCCAAAAAAATCTCTAGTATTTAAGACCTTTGTGTTCTCAAATCAAAAATTCACACCAATAACTTAGAAGAATAAGCTCATAAACCCACCACAGGAAATTTTATACTGAAGATACAAAAAAGCAGGAAAACCAGGGACAATCCTTGTAGTCATCAGAGAGAAAAGAAAATTGCCTATAAATTATAGATAATTTAGTTGACAACATATAACTTTCGAATACCAAGTCAAGAATTTCTAAATATTTTCAAAACATTAATGGAAAAATAATAAACTTCAAATTTTATACTTTATTTAAAGTGTAAATTTATATTTTTATTCATGAGAAAAATGAATAGAAAATAATATTTATAATAATAAGAGACAAGAGTTCTTTAGCCACAGACTCTGATACAATAGGCTGTTAAAAAAACTTTTTGCAGGTATGAAAATGAACCACAAAGCAGAAGAAATAGAATAGAATCAAAGCTTCAGAAGTTGACATACTATTTCAAAAAACTGTCACCTGTTGAATATAAAAATAATAACTAATTTGTTTTGTCTTCAGGAAGATAGCATAATTAAAACTCTAACAATAAGATGAGGAATTGGGAGATATTTACTGAGTCATTAAAGCAAGTTATGTTTGGAAGATGTGACATAAACACAACCTAAGTGTCCATTCATAGACAAATGGATGAAGAAATAAACTGTAGAATATATATTTACATATACATATATATATAATGATATATTATCCAGCCTTAAAAAAGAAGATCCTTCCATTTGCCACAATATGTATAAACCTGGCTAAGTGAAATTAGCCAGACATCAAAGGAAAAATATTGCATAATCTCATTTTTTAAGAAAAAGTACAATATGCAGAGAGAGAGAATAAAATAGTGGTTATTCGATTAGATTCCTTATTAGATTAGATTCTCATGAGAAATGTGCATCTTAGATCCCTCACATGCACAGTTCACAATAGGGTTCATGCTCCTATGAGAGTCTAATGCCTCCACTGATCTGACAGGAGGTGGAGCCCAGGCAGTAATTTGAGTGATAGGTAGCATCTGTAAATACAGATGAAGCTTCCCTGGCTGATCCAGCATTCACCTCCTGCTGTGCAGCCCAGTTTCTAACAGGCCCCAGACTGGTATTGGTCCAGGTTTTGGACTCCTGCCATGACATCATAGTGTATACCATAAACATACATAATAAAATTCATTTAAAAAATAAATATTGAAAGATGAAACATTTTCAAACAAAAAATTAAATCTATGAAAATATATGAATGTATGTGTGGTACCCAGCATGTGTGGTAAGTAGGGAATGTCTCCCTTTCCTCCCCTAAATTTCTGGGTTTTAACTGCAGGAATCTTTGAACATGTTCCTGTAAATAACGCAAAAGGGACTTTGCAGATGTAATTAAATTAACAATCTTAAGAGTGAGAAACTTTTACTGAATTTTCTGATTGATCTAAAGAAATTCCAAGGGTATTTATCAGAGAAATAAGGAATCAGGAGGTTCAGAGAAGGAGATGTGACACTGGAAACCAGAAGTCAGAGAGAAAGAGAGAGATGTGAAGATATTATACTGTGGCTTTGAAAATGGAAGATGGATTTGAATACAGATTCTTCCATATAAAAAGAAATTCATCTCCATGAAAACCTTAGACACATTCAGACTTCTGATCTTCAGACTTATAAGAAATTTATTTTGTTTTAGACCACTAAGTATAAAAATGATTATGAGACAAGCCCAAATTTTAGGAAATTCTACAAAATATTAACCAGCATCCCTCAAAAATCCTAAGGCCATCAGAAGCCAGGAAAATCAGAGAAACTGTCCCAGCAAAGAGGAGACTAACGATAATTTACCAGACAATGTTGTGTGGTATCCTGTAACAGGAAAATAACAATAGATAAAAACTTAGGAAAAATCCTCATAAAGTATGGGCTTTACTTAATAATGTATTAGTATTGGTTCATTAGTTGTGACGCAGATGTCATATTAATGTTAGATGATAACTATAGTGAAAACTGGGGTATATGAGAACTCTGTGTTGTGTTATCTTTGCAACTTTTCTAAAAATCTAAACTACTTCACAATAAAATATTTATATACATACATAGTATATGAAATACATACCCAAAATAAAACAAGGAAGAAACTTTGTCAATCATGTGTCATGCAAAAACTAGTTAAATATTATTAGTGTAAAAATAATTATGTCAGATTTAGAAAATATAAAGGCTAAGTAATTAATAGATATGAAATAAAATAGCATATACATATACAAAAGACACAGATATAATCACCTTAATGTTTATATAATTGTAGACAGCATGAACTATAAAAATGAGTATAATGCTAAAAAATTAAAATGAGAAAATAACAAAACCTCTAAATTAAATTCTTCTGTAGTACTTACTACATAAGGCATACATAATAATAAGAACCTGTGGCATATACAGTGGCATATAACAATAAGAACCTATTTCTCTCATAGATGTGGGTTGGCTGGAGATCAGCTAATTCAGCGTGAATGTGTAACCCAACCAAGGTTTTGTTGTAGAAGCCAAACACAAGAAACAAGGTTTGTTGAGAGGAAAAGCAGTTTTAATCAGAGAGCCAGCAAACTGAGAAGATGGCCAACTAGTGTTCTAACATGTCGTTTTAAATTTTGAAATTTACCATAGTGTTTATAAAAGAAAACTTAGTATGTGAGACATGCTGGAGATGTGTGGAGTACAAGGTTTATGTGTCTTGTTCCTATGGCTATCTTGGGTGATCACACATCCAGAGATTTGGTTGATGTTATCTATGATGGTGGACTAATTGTTTGCCACTACCCCTAAGCAGGAGGATTCTGCAGTGGGAACTCTGTCTGGTTTGTTTTATGATTAGCCTCTTGGATTTCTTAAGCAACATCATAATAAGATAAGCATGCATTGCCAGAAAGAAGTGTCTGGAGAAGGAAGGAAAGAAGAGGTGAGAGTGGAAGGAAGAAAAAGTAAGTGGATGATTAATGCATATTTTTAAAAACTGTGGTACCCATTACAAATTTAGTTTGGCAGCTCTGGTTGAAGCTGCAATTACAGCTGAGCTTGCATTATACAGATGATCGAGTCTGGTGTTCTCTACAAGTAATCATTCTAGTTACAGCAGCTACCTGGGAGAAGCACTGTTCTTCAAAAGGAGGATACCTAAGGGGCAAGCTCCATTGTACAAGCCTATTACAAGCTCCTACTTACACAACGTCTGCTAACATCACATGGTTTAAAGCAAGTCAAGCAGATAAAGGGTCACAAAAAATTTGTTTTCCCTCTATAAGAGGACCTACAAAGTTATAAAGTTGTGGCAACGAAAAGGGTAAGTAATAGTAAGGCAATCATTCAATTTTCCATAACGTCCATCATAGCCATAGATGAGCCTACCTCTTTCTGAAATGCATAGCAATAGACTAACCTAGCTCTATCTGCCAGGCGCACTGGCTCACGCCTGTAATCCTAGCACTTTGGGAGACCGAGGTGGGTGGATCACTTGAGGTCAGGAGTTCAAGACCAGCCTGGCTATCATGGTGAAACCCCATCTTTTTTTTTTTTTTAAAAAAAAGAGAGAACATAAGAAAGACAAAAAAGTTTTGAATACTGCAGTTATCAAATGTTACTTAATGGAACCTATAAAACATAACATCAAACAAATAATACATTGTTTTTTAATTGTGAGGAGGTATTTTTATAACTCAGCCATTTATGGAGACATAGAAAAATCAGCAGATGTTAAATAATAAGAGTTCGCAGGCCACATTTGTAAAGCAATTAAACTATATAACAACAATAAACAGAAAATCTGAAACCCCTAACAAAAGAGCTCCAAGAAACTAAAGCAGATTTTTGGAAAAAGTTAAATCACTAGCAAAACATATAAAAGAGAAAAGTACAAAGACATTAAGAAGGAAAAAAAGCAGTAGCTTTAAAGAATATTAATGTTTTAAATATAAGATTAAAATAAATTACATTTTTCTAATACATTTCAAAAATAAGGGAAAACATTTTTCTAGACAAAATTACAAAAATAATTCCAGAGGACATAGAAAATATGAATAAGTAAAAATGAACAATAATAATAGATCAATATCATCATATTTAATTGAGGACAATACAGTTACAAATTTATATAACATGAAGATTCCTCCTTTCCTGATCAAATATGGTAGGCAGAAGTCTTTTAAGTCTCAGCCCTCTAGCTCTTAGGTTCCACACAATCTCCCAGCGTCCATAGGATACACCATTATTTTTTTTAAAGTAACTAAATCAAAATGATGAATCTTGTTCCCTTTTGTATTTGTCCCTGTACATATTTAATCTCCCCCTAAAAATAAGTGGCAAACATGATTCTTGTGTACAATTCAGGGATTCATCAGTTCTGGAACCATAACTGCCAATACTACTATCAAAGTTGCACACTGGTTTCTCACAGCAAAGGCACGTTGCTATCGAAACAAACATAGCCACAGCCATTGGGCTAGAGTAAAACAAAGGGCTTATCACAGAGTTAGGAGGTAAAGCTAGTGTTTCTCTCTGAAGGCTTCCTACAGTACATTTTTTTCAGAGGAAAAAAGATAGCATTATATAATTGATTGGTAAAAAGACCTACTAGCATATGACACTCTCTGGAGAAAGTTAAAACATAACAGTATTTAAGAAACAGTCCAGAAAGCATGAAATAATGATAGTCATATGTACAACACACTCATTTAGTGTTTATGAAATATAATTTTATATAAAAATAATTATTTTATCTTCAATGTAATTATTCATATTATATGTTATATATTGTACATAAGTATAAATATATTTATATTATATAATTTACAATACTTGAGTCTCTTAGACATATGGTTACTATATGTTTGCTCTCCTGACCCTAAGCCTTAACAGTGATTTGATAAAGAATAGAAACAAGTACTGTCTTCCAAAAAGAACATAAACAGTGATAAGCTGGGAAGGTGATGAATCGCACAAATTTGGTTTTACTCCTTCAAAAATATGCTTAATAAAACGAATCAAACACTATCTACTTGAAAAATTACTCTCCATTGGGTAATTAACTATGAGTTGACAGTTCTAGCACCCAAGGTTATTTGTAATTTACTGATTTATTATCAACTTTTCTTGCTGGTACAATCACTTTAAAAAGCAAAACCTCAATTTGATCAAATTTAAAGTCCTAAGAGAACTATATTCATATTATAGTTTATCTTAGCATGCCCAATTTTCACACCTATTATTCAGAGCCACATTTTCAATTCAACATGAGAAATGTCCATGAGCCATATCAGTTTTTAGTTGCTTTTACCTTATCTAAAGATAAGATCCACCTATGTGGTTTTACAGTTGCATTATGTGAGTGACCATTTTAATGAAGCAAGAAGTTGATTCTATTTATTTTGAAGCTTTAACCAATAGAGTTTGTTCAAGGCATTTAAATGTTCTTTGCTGTTTGAGCATAACTAAGCTCTAGAGAATGTGACAAAACACATTAAGTAGAAATAACATTTTAAGAAAGAAGTTTAAATGCAGCTAAACTATAGTTAAGGGGGAAAAAAAAACTCTTAAAGTTACCCTCAACAGTTCTCTAAAAGATTTTAAATTTTTGAAGACAAATATAGTGGAAGACGTGTGTTTCATGTTATTCTATGATTATTATTAACACTGTATTCTTGTTAAGAATATCTAAGAGTTACTCAGAGCATGTCTGTTTTTATAGTATAATATAAAGGTGTCATTTTGGTCCTGGGAAATGTGATACAAAAGCTTTGCAAACATTTGAATCAAATGGTATGAAATTTGTAATTCATGTGATCACACTTTCACACAGAAAAGAAAGGCAGTTCAAAATCTTGACACCAAGATGAAACAAGAAAAATCAGCTCAGGATATGTTGATACATAGTAAAAGCATATTATCATTCGCAATTGAAAGAGAGAGATCCAGAGGGTAGTAGATGTACTAGACATTTCTGACAATATTTCTGATCAGTTTCCTTAGAAATGTCATTGTTTTAATTGGATCAGGAGTTTGCTCTATGATGAACCAACACACAGATTGGTATTATCTTCTATATTTCTCTACATTGTAACATCTGCAAAATGTGAAAGTATAAAAGGCAATTTATAAAATTTTAGTGAAACAGGAACATAGAAGTGACTGGGTCCAAGCACATGAGTGCATGAGATTTCATGACAACGCTTTCTACAAAGAAAGATGTTTTATGAAACCAACAACTCCTGAATAATAGCAAGGTTGTTTATTGTTCTTTGGCAAATACAAGTAAAATATGTTTTTTTAACATTTGAAAAAGGAAAAAAAGTCTTAATTTAAACTGTTGATAATAACACACTTAGCATCCCTATGTTAGTAACAACACCTCACCTCAAGTTCTAAAAACAATGCATTTCAATCAGAAATCCTTTATAATATTGGGTGATAAATGTGTAATTTTTCTTTCACATTAAACAAAGCCAAAGGTCTAATCTTTCAGTGACCTAGTAGATATTGTACTTCAGAAAAGAGATATCTTTATTGTTGTAAAGATATTTTGCAGAGAGATGAGCAAGAAAAAATATGTGAAAGCTACTATTTGTCTACAAACAACAGGTGTGAGACATTTCTTAATTATTACCTGAATCAGTAATATACAGGATTAAGAATTGCGTTAAACCATACTTTATGTTTGTTTATACAACTAAACTATTTTCATGGAGTGTAATTAGCTATCTGATCATAATTATAGTCAGAAATTTTGTATACACAGACTCAGGATCTACAGGTGTATATCTATCATGCCCTGTTTTTCAATAGCATAGGTTTGTGGTTGAAATGGAGATGTGGAGTTACTGGATTTCAACATAGCAAGCTAGCAACTAGATACCTGACAAGAAAATATTTAAATGTCCCATTGCAGTTCAGCTGTTGTACTAAGTGGCTTTGGACAATGCATTAGTGAATGCTATAACAGTATGAGAGGTTAGATGTAATGCTGCAGCATATTAGAGTGGGGCTAAGTTAATTCCAATAAAATCTTAGAGAATGAGACAGAGAATGTTACAGGCACTGGAGATAGTTTTCATATAGAACCCTATAACTGATTCTTATTGGTTATCCAGATAAACTCATAACAAAATTAGTCCATACCAACTTGGTTTTTCATGCTCTTTGACCAAGGACTAATTTAAACTTCTTCTAAAATTCAAACTATGATTCTTTTATTTGCATTTTCAATTAATTTAGTTTTATGCATTCTAACATTTTCTTTTCACATGACGAGAAATATTTTCTATTCATACTTCAGTTGAATGAGTAAAAAGAAACAGTTGGATGATCAGATAATAGGAGTGTATCATTATTTATTACATCTTTAAGGTTCTAGACTGAAAAGTCCATGAAGAATTTGCAGTAAATAATGAACCACCTACCTTTTAAGGAATAACAATGTGAGATATTCTGCAATCTGGTTATGTGATAAATTTGACTATTTTTTATCTTAATTGACATGATCACTTCATTGCTATGTAGAAACAGACGTGTTTTCTCAAGGTCTACTGTCCTGGAATTTGAATTTTCCCTATCTACTAAAGTACTATTTGCTTTAAAGTCCTTAAAGACTAACTCTCTACTTTTGTAAGGCTCTCAGCATTTTAACTCATGTTTATTTATGTACGTGTCATCTTCCTTTCAAAATTGAAAGCATTTCACGTGCAGCATCCATGTCTGCTTTATTATTTTACACTTAACATAGCCTTACAGCATCTTGAAGAAGGAAAGGGAAGAAGGAGAAATATTTTCTTATACATTTGTCAGTCCATGAAATAGTCTCTACATTTAATCTCATTAGGACAAATACCTGGCATAAAGAGATACACAATACTATTGCCATCACAAACAGAGTAATTCGTTAATTACAGAAAGAACAGAGTCATTATTTTCTAGTAAAGGTATATTTTACTTTGTCCTTTATATTTGGCCTACCCTTGTTATCTTTAAAATATTTTTATTGGAAAAATTAAGTTATTCGAGAAGTAATAGTAACCATGAATAATTGAGTATAGAAATGGTGTCAAAAATGTGTGTATTTCTTTCAAATAAATGGTATTATTTCTAAGAAGAGATAGTAGGATGAAGTGAAGTTTAGTTGTTTATTCATTTTCTTATATGTTTTAAATTAATTTCTAATAGAGAATCTGTACTCTTGTGCTAAATTTTATTTTAAGGAGAAAAAAAAGTAATTTCACTTCTACGTGCTTTAACAAATGAAGCAGGTTATGTTATCCTGTGTCTTAAGCTGTAATAAGTGAACCATTATTGTATAATGAATACTATTCTTCCAGGTTTTTAAAAGATCATCACAATATACAGAAAAGGAATTAGAAATGCAGACAAGTTCCTGGAAGATTTATTTAGAGAGATGATAGCACCTGTTTCTTTCCCCTTTTCTCTGTAGTCACAATAACAAAAGCATGGTTAAAAGAGATGAAGACTGCATTATAAGAAATGTAACCAGCAAGACAAAACATGAAAAAGTTGATTTTACACGTGATGTGAATGAGATCTAGAAGAACAGATACAAACCAATCTGAGCTTTATAAAAAATAATAAATGTTTCCACAAAAAATTGCAGAAGAAATCAGATTCCGAAGCCACAAATTTTTATTGCCAGGAGAACTGCTTTTCAGAAGCCTGCATCTGTTGTAAACAGACCAGACGGATATATCCAGAAATAGAAAGCTTCAAAGAAAGGGTGTGATTCACATGCCTTGCTTTAATGGCAGTATCAAGCTTTCTTTTGAAGCAGATCAGTCTTCGAATCAGGTGTCCTAAAGGTACCATCAGACTATTGAAAGTCAGCTAGTGTTTGAAAGCTTGCCAGTTTGAAGGCCATTAATTGACAAGCTGTGAAAGTCCAGCATCACAGGAAAGGAAATTAACACAAAGGGATGAGGCTGGATTCCTCGCACCTCACCCAGAGAAACAGTAGAGGGAGCTACCAATCTTTCCAGACTGAAATGTATGCACTGTGCAATTTTAATGATCATCCTCTAAGTGATCATTTCATTGGGCAAGAATCACTATAATGTCTTTAATAGTCTTATGGCTTTTGATTTATATTATTTACTCAAACTATCTACACAGAATTATTTTGGAGGAAAAAAAGGAAAGAAAATAGTTTAATATTGCTGATGATTCCTAGTTTCTGAATTTGTGTGGTGGCCAAAATATGACATTATGCCTTTCTCATAAGGGCAAAAGGCAGAGTTAGGTTCATCTGAACAACAGATATTGAAGGGCTATTCTAATTACTTCATGTCTGTAAGATTATACTTTAGGTGTAAATATAGTTAAATTTCTCCCTCTGCATTTTTGAGAATGAGCCTCGGAAGTGCAGCAGTATTTGAAATATGGCCCACGGAGCGATTGTGAAGATTTTGTTACAGAATTTTTAAAACACAGCAATATGATCATTACACAGTACCAGAAATATTTATTCAGTGTCAACTGCAACATGAGATGAGGTGCATATCGTTTCTCTCTTCACCTGACTGCTAATTGCCCCAGGCAATCCTTCTGAAAATACAACAGAATGGTCAACTACAAAACAGCAGAAACCTTGGCAATGCTAAATAGTTAGAAAGCCTCCTAAGAATGCAAAATTGGTTGTTAGAAAATTCATCGGTCTCCTACGGAGCAATTTAATGTGGTGCCTTGACATTAAGACTTTTCTCATTGTATTTGCAGAGTGAGAAGCTATCTTGGTAGATTATGACTTTATTGCTCTGATTTCTATGCTATATACAGTTTTAAACTTACAAGGAAAATGGTCATTCCTCATTCCCGCTACTAGCAACTTATTTATTTTATTTATTTATTTTTTCAAAACTATGACCTACTTCTCTTCTCTGCTGCATCAAAGTGGGGCCAGGAATAGTAAATATGTGAAATTATTTATATTTATATTCGTATTTGTATAAAAGAAAATATTGAATCGTCCGTTTTAAAATGTCAGGATCTGAAAAGTTCTATGTGGAAGGACTCAAGTAACAGGTATACCCACCAGCCTTGCACACAAGGTGTACACTTCTGCAATATTTGGGATAATGGTGCCATATTGTTTGAAGACATATTTCTAACTTGAAAATATTAAGATAATCTATTTGAACTATTTTATTTTTAGAATGAATATAAGCAACCGCAAAGTGAAATATTTTCAAATCATAATTTACGATTGTGTTTTAAGCAAACATTATCTGTGATATCTTTTGTGTCACAGAGCCTTCTGAAGTCATAATCTGGTTTTAAATACACTTAAAATTTCTTTGCAAATCGTATCTGTTTATATTTTGAAATGAATTTGGATTTCTTTAAAGAAGAGTTGCAAAGATAGTACAGGGACTGTTCATATACCCTTCACCCAGTTTCTCCTAATTTTAAAAGCTACATAATCATGCTATATTTATCAAACCTAATATATTAATATTGGTACAATACTATTAGCATAACTACAGACTTTATGCAGACTGCCCTAGTGTTTCCACTAATGTCTTTTTTTCCTTCCAAGATACAACATAGGACATCATTTTCCTACAGTGGTCATATCACCTGTTTCCTCAGCCTCTCACAGTTTTAATATCGATCTTTTTCTTTCATGACTGACACTTTGAAGAATACTGCTAAGTTACTTTGCTGAATATGAGTGTGTCTGTTTTTTATGAATAAAATAAAGTTATGAATTTTAGAGATTATGAGCCTTTCTCATCATATCATATCAGAGAGTACTGGGAAGATGATTCATCAATAATAATGTTTACCTTAATCATTGAGTAAGGTAGTATCTGCCAGGTTTCTCCACTGCAAAGCTACTATTTGTATTCATTTTTTATTCTCTGTTAGTTAGAAGTGATTCTCCAAAGTCAGTTATAATCTATGGGTAATTAGATTACAGTATTTCTTTGTGCAGTTTCTTCTTGATTTTTGTGCTTTGGATTGAATTTCTTGGATCCAGAAAAATTCAGTTATCATTTCTTTACGTATTTCTCCCCACTCTTTCACACCAATTTGGGAATTTCAATTACATCTATATAAGCATCCACAAAGTTGTTCCATGGTTCACTAATGTTTTGTGTACATATAGTTTTATTATATATTATAGGAGTTATATGATATACTGAAATATATATTGTATTACATATAAGTATATTTTTACTTTTTATTTTGTTTTAGATAGCTGATATTTCTATAATTTTTCACTTACTAATATTGTATTTTGTAATGTCTAATCTGCTATTAACTTGTCTGGATTTGTTTTCCTCAGTCATTGTACTTTTCACCCTTAGATGTTTGAATATATATATCCTCAAGTTATAATAACTCTTTTTAAATATTCTTGTCAACTAAGTCTAATAACTGTGCCAATTGTGAATCTGTGTCAACTGATTAATTTTTCTTGCAACAATGGGTCATACAGTTTTGCTTCTGTGCACACCCAGCACTTTTTGATTGGATGTCCAACAATGTATATTTTACCTTATTGAGTGTGGAATGACTTTGTATTTCTGTCCTTGTCTTGGAACATTTTTGTCTAAAACACTTTTATTCAATAAGGTTTTGCTTTACATATTTTTCAGACAGGACAATAGTTATTGTTTAGTCTTGAGCTAACTGTTCCTTTCTAAATATTCTTCCCAATAGCCTGTGAATTATGAGGTTTTCCAGAATGTTTGGTGACAATAAGCAAACAGGAATAAAATTTAAAAATAACAATAAATATATTTTTAGAAATTCTATGTGAGTAAGCAGGTACTATTTTCTCTTATCATTTTGTGTGATTTTCTTCTTGGCCATAGATACTTTTGTTACCAGGTGCATGTGTTTATTAATATTTTTATGATTATTCTAGGGACATCTTTTGATTGTCCCTTGAGTTCTGCCTCTGCGGCCCTCCTTTCTTCCAGTCTGAACTATTAACTCTAGCTACTTTCTCTTTCATTGTCTCTTAGATGTGTAACCCTTGTTCAGTTCATCTGCTTCATTTTCCCAAATTTCCTTTCATTGCATTGTGTTTTGAAGAAAACTATCAGGGAAGGAAACTGTTGCAATTAAAGGTTTAAGCTCATATGTTTCATTTCTCAGGGTCATTATGTTTTGTTTAATAATTCCCAGTTTTTAAAAAGTATTATTATTTTCTAGTTGTTTCAAGTAGATGGATACATTCAGTTTTCTTATTTCAATATGGTCAAAGGTAAGATTTGTCAAGTTTTTTTTGATTCCACATTAGTTCCTTCTCTGCATGTATTTTAAACCTGTTATTAACTCTTTCCTCTTGTGTCAAAGTTGAACATGTCTTTGTAAACTCTCTCTTGATTTCCAACTTCCCTTTATCAGCTGCTGGTCTATGCTGCCTTGTGAATATCAAAAACAGTCAGAATATGTGTGTGTGTGTGTGTGTGTGTGTGTGTGTGTGTGTGTGTAAATGCTATAAATCCAGCTTAAAACATTGAAATCTTATGGTATATTGTATGAGCATAATTGAATTAAACTAGAAATCAGTAAAGACACCTATAAAATCACAAATTATTTGGAAAAAATACAACAGATTTTTAAATAATTCATTGGTCACATAATGCTTTGGTCAAAATTTCTAAAACATTTTGAGCTGAACACAATGAAAACACGTTATATAAAAATTTGTGATATGTTACCAAAGCAGTGCTAAAAATAAACTCTATAGCATTTGTGTACATTAGCATTGGATGCTACAATAAAAATACCATAGCTTGGATGACTTAAGCAACAGAAATTTATTTGTCATAGTACTAGAGGCTGAAAAGTCAGAGATCAGGGTAGCAGTCTGGTTGAGTTTGGGTGAGAACAATCCTTCTGCTTTTCAAACAGCCATCTCGTTGTAACTTCATATAGCAAAGAGTAGAGAGAGAAAAATCCAGCTCTCTAGTGTTTATTTATATAAACACATTAATCTTATCATGAGTGCTCAACCTTAATGACCTAATTGTTTCGCAGGGGCTCCATCTATAAATTGGGGTTTCAATAAATAAATTTTGGGGGAGATATATTCAGCCCATAGCAGCATTACATTATTAGAAAAAAAAGAAAGGTCTTAAATCAAGAATCTAATCTTCTATCTTAAGACAATTAAAAAATATGAACAATTGGAAAAAGGTAAAAAGGAAAAAGTATCAAGATAACAAAAACCAATCAAATTGATTTTCTGGGGAGAAATTCAAGCCAGCTGCAGATATTAGCATAAGTAGCAAGGAACCTAATATTAATCCCCAAGACCATGGGGAAAATATTCCCAGGCCATGGCAGGGACCTTCATGGCAGCCCCTCAAATTACAGGCCCAAAGGCCTAGGAGGAAAAAGTGGTTTCGTGGGTGGGGTGCAGGGTCCCCATGCTGAGTGCATCCTGGGGACTTGGTGCCCTGTGTCCCAGCTGCTCCAGCTGTGACTGAAAGGGGTCAACATGGAACTGGGGCTATGGCTTCAGAGGGTTAAAATATCAAGCCTTGGCAGCTTCCAACTTGGTGTTAAGCCTGCAGGTCCACAGAAGTCAAGAATTGAGGTTTGGGAACTTTCAGGAACCTCCACCTAGATTTTAGAAGAGGTATGGAAATGCCTGAATGCCTTGGCAAATGTTTGCTGCAGGGTGGGGCCCTCATGGAGAACTTCTGCTAGGGTAGAGAAAGAAAATGTGGGGTCAGAGCCCCCACACAAAGTCCCTACTGGGGCACTGCCTAGTAGAGCTGTGAGAAGAGGGCCACTGTCCTCCAAACTCCAGAATGGTAGATCTACAGACAGTTTGGACTGTGGACTTGGAAAAGCCACAGACACTCAACACCAGCCTGTGAAAGCATCCAGGAGGGAGGCTTTACCCCAGCAAACCACAGACAGAGCTGCCCAAGATCATGGGAACCCACCTCTTGCAGCAGTGTGACCTGGACAGGAGACCTAGAGTCAAAGGAGATCATTTTGGAGCTTTAAAATATAATGGTCCCACTTGATTTTGAATTTGCATGGGCATCCCTTTGTTTCGGCCAATTTCTCCCATTTGGAATGGCTGTATTTACCCAATACCTGCATCCCTATTGTATCTAGGAAACAATTAACTTGATTTTGATTTTATAGGCTCATAGGTGGAAGGTACTTGCCTTGTCTCACACAAGACTTTTGGACTGTGGACTTTTGGGTTAATGCTGAAATGAGTTAAGACTTTGGGAGATTGTTGGGAAGGAATGATCGATTTTGAAATGTGAGGACAAGAGATTCAGAAGGGCCGGGAAAAGAATTATATTGTTTGCCTATCTCCCCACCCAAATCTCAACTTGAATTGTGTCTTCCAGAAATCCTATGTGTTGTGAAAGGAACCCACTGTGAGGTAATCGAATCATGGCGGGGCTGGTCTTTCCCGTGCTATTCTTGTGATAGTGAGTAAGTCTCATGAAATCTAATGGGTTTATCAGAGGTTTCCAATTTTGCCTCCTTGTCATTTTCTCTTGCCACCACCATGTAAGAAGTGACTTTTGCCTCCCATCATGATTTTTTAGGCCTCTGTGCCAAGTGGAACTGTAAGTCCAATTAAAACTCGTTTTCTTCCTAGTCTTGGTTATGTCTTTAACAGCAGGATAAAACCAGAGTAATAGAGGTATTTCAATAAAATCAGATGCGTAGACCAACAGAAAAAAATAGAGAACACAGAAAGATATTCATACATTTAGAGTGAAATCATTTTCAACAAAGGTGCCAAGAGCATACATTTGGGAAAAGACAGTCTCTTCAAAAATGGTGTTGGGAAAACTGGACGTCCCTATACGTATGAAAGAAAATAAACCCCTAATCAAAACGCACTAAAGACTTAAATCTAAGATCTCGAACTGTGAAACTACTAAAAGAAAACATTGGGGAAACTCTCTAAGACATTCATTTGGACAAATATTTTTTGAGTAATACCTTAAAAGCACAGGCAGCCAAAGCAAAAACAGACAAATGGGATCACATTAAGTTGAAAAAGCTCCTGCACATCAAAGGAAACAACCAACGAAGAAAAGAGTCAACCGACAGAATGTAAAACTATTTGAAAATTACTCATCTTAAAAGGGATTAATAACCAGAATATATAGGGAGCTCAAACAACTCAATACAAAAATAACTAATAATTTACCCAATAAATTAGCAGTTTTCTATAGACCTGTCTCAAAAGAAAATAGATACTTAAAGGGTAAACAGATATATAAAATTGTGCTTAACATTACTGATTATCAATTAAATTCAAATCAAAACTATGATGATGTATCACTTTAACTGCCCCATGGGTTCACCTTGCCTGCTGCCTAGACAAAACCAGTTTATCAGGACAGGGGAATTGCAATGGAGAAGTAGTAATTCACAGAACCAGCTCTGCAGGAGACTGCAGTTTTATTATTACACAAATTAGTCTTCTGGAGCATTTGGAGATTTAAGTTTTTTAAAGATAATTTGGTGGGTAGGGGCTTGGGAAGTGAGGAGTGCTAATTGGTCAGGTTGGAGATGAAATCATAGTGGGGTCACAGTGAAGTCTTGCTGTCTTCTGTTCCTGGGTGGATTTGCAGAACTGGTATGAGGAGGATTATGGGTCTAGGTGGAGTCAGCTGACGCTCTGAGTGCAGTGTCTGCAAAATATCTCAAGCACTGATTTTAGGTTTTACAGTAATGATGTTATCATCAGGAGGAGTTTAGGAAGGTTCAGACTCTTGAATCCAGAGGCTACATAACCCCTTTACCATAAATTCTGATCTTGTAGATAATTTGTTAGTCCTACAAAGGTAGACTTGTCCCAAGGCAAAAGGTTTTTCCAGAAAGAACTACTATCAATTTTGTTTCAGAGTCAAACCATAAACTAAATTTCTTCCCAAGATTATTTTTGTCTATGCCCAGGAATAAACAAGGACAGCTTAAAGATTAGAAGCACGATCGAGTCACTTATGTCTGATTTTGTTCACTGTCATAATTTTCTCAGTTATAATTTTTGCAAAGTCAATTATTATAGTAATATATTTTATTGCACTTTAGGTTCTGGAGTACATGTGCAGAGCATGCAGGATTGTTGCATAGATACATACATGGCAATGCGGTTTGCTGCCTCCATCCCCGTCACCTATATCTGGCTTTTTTTCCCATGTTATCATGCCCCAACTCCCTACCCCCTGCTGTTCCTGCTTTAGTCCCCTGCAACAGACCGCAGTGTATGATACTCCCCTCCCTGTGTCCATGTGTTCTCATTTGTTCAACACCCACCTATGAGTGAGAACATGTGGTGTTTGATTTTCTGTTCTTGTGTCAGTTTGCTGAGAATGATGGTTTCCAAATTCATCAATGTCCCTGCAAAGAGCACAAACTCATCTTTTTTTTATGGTTTCCTGGTATTCCATTGTGTATATTTGCCACATTTTCCTTGTCCAGTCTTTCATCGATGGGCATTAGGGTTGGTTCCAGGTCTTTGCTATTGTAAACAGTGCCTCAATGAACATATGGTGCATATGTCTTTATAATAGAATGATTTATAATCATTTGAATATATACCGAGTAATGGGATTGCTGGGTCAAATGGAATTTCTATTTCTAGGTCCTTGAGAAATTGCCACACTGTCTTCCACAATTGTTAAACTAATTTACACTTCCAACAGTGTAAAAGTGTTCCTATTTCTCCACATCCTCTCCAGCATCTGTTGTCTCCAGATTTTTTAATGATCACCATTCTAACTGGCATGAGATGGTACCTCAAAGTAGTTTTGATTTGCATATCTCTAATGACCAGTGATGATGATCATTTTTTCATATGTTTGTTGGCCTCATGTATGTCTTCTTTTGTAAAGTGTCTGTTCATATCCTTCACCCACTTTTCAATGGGCTTATTATGTTAACCTAGAATATTCTTAAATCCTGGCAATAAACTCCACAAAGTTGACATGGGTTGGCTCTGTGTCCCATCCAAATCTCATGTCCTATTGAAATCAGCGTTAGAGGAGGGACTTAGTGGGGGTGGTTGATCATGGGTTTTCCCCATGCTGTTCTTGTGATAGTGAGTGAGTTCGCAAGAGATTTGATGGTTTAAAAGTATGGCAGTTCACCTCTTTCTCTCTCTCTCTCTCCTGTGGGCATGGGAAGACATGCTCGTCCTTTGCCTTCCTCCGTGATTGTAAGTTTTGTGAGGTCTCCCCAGTTATGTAGAGCTATGAGTCAATTAAACATCTTTTCTTCATAAATGACCCAGTTGCTAGTAGTTCTTTATAGCAGGGTGAGAACAGAATAATAGTCATAGGGTATTTTACTGGTATTAAATGTGCAGTTGTACTCTTTGTCTGCTTTCCATTTACAATGTATTTACGACAGGTGCATCTATTTTTACAAATGAGATGACACAATTTTCTTTCATTTTTTGATTTCAAATCATACTAGCTTCAACATATGAGTGACCCAATGTTGTCTACTCTCAAAAATATTTTGAATATAAAAGTAGTTATAGGTTTAGCTAATGATTGGCCAAACCAACTATACAAAATCTAAGTCTTAACACCTTTTCTGTGGGAGAGGGATATGAAGATGTGTTGAGATTTGTTGTCAATGCTCCAGTTTCTTATGTTTGTGGACATATTACAGTATTCTCTTTTTTCATGGATCAGTTTTCATAATTATCAATGCCTACAATTATAAAACATTTTTTTGTACCTAAAACTGGGATGACCCTTAAAATAAAAAAGTTTGTATTATTATTATTAATACATAGCCAAACTATTTTCAATGCATTTATTCACAATAATTATATGCTTATTTAACTTTTGGATAACGAACACATATACATGAGGAAAAAATGAACATAAAATTTAGAGTTAAAAATTTACTTGGTACTTTTACTCTACATGTCTGATTCCCTTGCACTGGCCACCACTAGGACATGTGGAGACCCAGAGATATGTTTTTTATTGCATGTATTTTACAATATTTCAAAATTTATAGGTTTATATCAGGTGATGTGATTTATTGAAGGAGATTTAAAATAATTATTAAAACATATTGAATTATTATCTAATTAATGCATATAAAGATCCTTTCTAGGCACCATCTCTTCCTGCTCAGATCCACAAAATATCTTTTAATGTTCCCTATTATCAAATGACCATTATTAGCTAGTTTCTTATCTTACACCTAGAGAAAAATGTAGCATTGTTATTGCATACGATACATGGCCCTTTAAAACCCTTTTCTATTAAAATAATGCCGAACGTTTTGCATCTACAGTTTCCTAGTATAATTTATTCAATTCTGATTACATCATTACTCATGACTTTGCATCATCCATCATGCCACCTGTGAAAACTGGCTGCCATTTACTCCATGACAGGTTGTTTCTGTGCTCCCTTCATGATGATTACAAACACAGGTCTTACCCAGAGTATTAATAAAAATGTGAAGAATGAATAACTTATTATCTATCAATGATAAATTTACTATTCAGGATTTTGTAGCACAAATATAAAACAAGAATTTATTTTTTTAACAAGTCTTCTATTTAACATCTCAAGAAGCTGCACATAATGCCTTTTAATTGACTACACCCCTCCCTCTACAGCACACCAGTGGTAGAAGAGGCAAGTGGTAAGTGAATGGGTTAGAGTGCTCTTCTTTGCTGGCAAAGACTGTCCATTCTTTCTCTGGCACAGCTAAAGAACAATCCAGGAAAGTAAGGTGTCACATCAACTGAAGACAGATAAGGACATGAACCAGAGAATCCTGTTGGCTTGCAGAGTAATCATCTTTAAAGTTTTCAGAACTTTCAATCACAGACAGCCAACTCATCATGCCTTGTACAATAAGACACATACCTCATGACACCATAATCAAATAAAACAGATGCCTAGCTGTGGCCAATCAGATAATTTCTCTACTTTGCTTCTGTGTTTGGCCTATACAGCCTTGCTGCTCACACAGCTGTGCTAAACTCTCTGAACTGCTTCTTGTTCTGAATGCTATCCAATTCATGAATAGTTCTTTTCTCAGATAAACTCGGTTAAGTTTAATCTATCTTAAGTTTTTCTTTTAATAAACTTAATCATATAGTTTGATATAATTATGGAGGAAGAAAGAGAAAGAGAAGTCTAATTCTTCTAATTAAACAATTACTAAACATTAAAGTTCTATAATTTAACATTTATTTTATAATATGTTTATATTGACATTAAATTCAATCACTAGTCACTACAAACATGGATATACTTAATGTTCATTCACACAGAATAGTTTGTGAAAGCTTACAATAGCTATAGGATAAATTCCTGTAAAAGAATACACTGCAACAAAATTATGCTCATCTTAAAGTTGATAGACAATAATGAATAATACTTTCTGGAGTGTTCCAACAATTTACTTGCCTCTTTTTTTAGACAGATTCTCCCATGCTGGAGTGAAGTGGCACAATCATATCTCACTGCAGCCTCAAACTCCTGGGCTCAAGTGATCCTCCCACTATTGCCTCCCAGTTGCTGGAACTACTGGTACATGCCATCACATCTGGATAATTTTAAAAAAAAACCTTTGTGGAGACAAGATCTCACTCTGTTGCCCAAGGTGGAGTGCAGTGGCTCAATCATGGCCTACTGCAAACTTTAAAAAAATACCTGAGAATATCTACTTCCACAATAAATCACATAGTGTAGATCATAAATCTTTTTGATCTTCAAACTGACAAATGAAGAAATAAAATCTCGTAAGTTTGACATGCATGTTTATAAATTATGTTCTGGATATTTTTATCTGAGAACTGTTTGAATTTACTTTTCTCTGCACGGCAGAGCCATATCCTTTCTATGTTTTTAAGTAGTTTGTTGTTATTTTTATAAATCACAGTCTTTCAACTCTGATAAGTTTTACAAATTCCCCTAATATTCCTCATGCTTTTACTTTAATTTTATCTTTATTTATAAAATAGAATTTTGCCTTGGAGAAAGTATTAGCTTTTGTGCTTCAATTTATGGTTTCTGGGCAGAAAAGCATCTTCATATCTAGAAACAATATACTATTCATATAGAACATAACTTCACACATATTGACATAACCACATGGCTTCTAAGTTTTCTTTTGTACTTTTTTGACTTCCAATCTTTACATTTTAAATACTCAATTTAACTGCAATATTGGTATAAGCTGAAATGTTTTTCCTGTTGCTATCTAATGTCATATTTATTATATATCTTAGGCATTCAGAATTTTCTAATTTTATTCTTCATCCAGAATTAGACACACTTTCTAAATGGTATATCCTAATAAAGTCTCAGTTTCTCATTAATATATTTTTGACATAATTATATAAGATAGTCTAAAAATGACTTTCAATATTAGGAATAAAATCAGCTTCAAAAATAGTAAAACATACATATTTTAATTTTAATTAAAATGGATATTTAAAATATAGCAGCTAAGAATAAATGAATATATGATAGGTTCATACTGTTTTAAATGTCTCTGTTTTATGATAAAATTTAATTGTAGACTAGGAAAAAGAGAATGCTTGCTTTTGAAAAGTAGAGATTCAAAGTTGGTGGCAGTAAAACGTACACTTGGTTTCAATTCAGAGGTTTTATTCCTACTAACTACGTGACCTGTGTTTTAACCTCCAAACTCACTTTGCTCATCCATAAAATAGAGATTAATTTTTTAGAAAATCATCCTACTTCAGAAGGTTACTATCAAGTACCCAAATCTTTTAAGCAGTTTTGTCCATCATGGCCTATTTTAAAAGATGTTATGTTTAATCTGAGACAGTGCAAAATAAACAGTGAGAAATATCTGAGACAAATGTCAAGCAGAGGTCAAAAATGGACCTCTAAAAAGCATATTATCTTTCAAAAGTATGCATTTAATGTCATGATCTTGAACGTATGGCAAACTCCCCTCTCTTTAAACAGTTTTCACTTTCCTCTAGCCACCTCTCTTCTGTCCATCAAAGTCTGCCCTCCTGAGTATGTACTTCAATGTCATTTTTCCCCTATGTTACACTTCACAGCGATGAGCTGGTGAACTCTCACGTTCCAAAGTTCAAGTATTTCTCTGCAGAGCTGTAACTAAAGAACAAAAACCTGACACTGTCTTTTAACCGTTTACTGTCTTAAATGTTTACTATAAATCAGAAATACCTTTCAGGTTCTTCCAGGCAGACACTAATAGGCACTAGGAAAGCAATATTTGGCTGAGGTAGATAAAGGATAGGTATATTTCCCGCACTCATATTGGTCCCAGTTATCCAGGATACACTTTAAGGGTGATTTTTCCTTGAGAAGAGCAGCACCCATCTGAAATTGAACACGGGGATGTGGGTTTTCTTCCACTAATCCCAGTGGATTAGCGGCCCTGTACTGGTGTGTCCTTGACGAACTAGGCCATGTTAATTGGCGTATGTTAACTGAACTAGGCGTATGCTAATTGAACTCTTGCTTGGGTGTTGGGTGCCAATATTCTCTAGCAAGGGTTCAATTAACATATGCCTGACTGTAAAACTGCCCCAGGAGAATAAACTCCTTGAGAAGGGCCTCTAAGCACGACAATCCAAAGCAGATAATGGCTGGCTGCAAGGATGAGGCTGAACAATGCCCTCAGGATCCATCCCACTTTCTGAACAATGCCTCCTCCTCCATCCCACTTTCCATTACGGGAATGCCCCTAAGATTGTGGGGCCTGTAATTAACTATTTGAGCCTTGGAGCAGATCTGACTATGGACTTCTAGATGGAGAAGTTCTGCCATAGAGAGAGTCAATCCTAGGCAAGAAAAATTGTACGATATTGGATTCTGGTGCCACTCAGTTGGATTGGGAAATTGTGTGTGACAAAAAACACAATGTCCTATAGCTTCCAGTACCCTCTGATAGACTCTGGCTCTGTTAGGACATAACCTAGCACTGCAGACTATGGGAACTGGCCCTGTGTATTTATACTGCAGGAAGTCCTTATAGGCATAAGCCTGAGGGCACCATGGGCAAGGGGCCCGGTATTGCCACCCCAAGAGCCTCAAAGTCCTAGCAAGAAGGATAATAGCCTCATGTGTAGGAAATATCTTAGAGGAAAGAGCCAGAAAGAAGTATGCCTTATGGATGTCTGGAACAAGGAGGTTGCAGTCTGAAAGGCTAGATGTGGCTCACATAGGAGGCTTTTTCTTAGGAGATCTAAGCAGGGTCACAACCTCAGCCGGACTGAACCAGGAGTCCAAGACCACCACCCTTTCCTACTAATGGCCCTGGGCTTGGCCCAGAGAAAGAAAGAACAGTAAGAAACAGAAGCAGGTTCAGGGCTGACCAACACTCCCAGTTCCAAAGAGCCAGGGTTAGAGAGTCTGCTCCCAGAAAGCCTGACCCCCGTGTCCTCAGTCTGGTGGCCACACTAGTCACTATTAGATGGCTGACAGGTGCCTGGTTTTTACCTCCTTAACAAATTTAAAAGAAGGGAAAGGACAAATTAGCAGCAAAAGGGGTTCGATATCAATCACTGCTCTGAAGTCCGACACTCCTGGCTGGCTCATGATAGATATAACTATGGGAGTGTTCCCAGCTCCCAGTTCCGAAAAGGTTCTTGGCCCCTATAACCACAAAGAATGGGGAAAGGGGCCGCAAAGGCGTGGTGAGTTTGCTGTTTAAATAAATATCATGGACCCAGAGAGTTTTGCGGAAGAGCGATTTATTAGAGAGAGAGAGAGAGAGACAGAGACAGAGAGAGAGAGAGAGAGAGAGAGAGAGCTCCCTTGCTGTTGTGGGAGGGGAGCACTGAGTGGAAAATCCATTCAGATCAGGAGCAGCTGAAGTTTTCACCCTTGAGTTATTCCCTCCCCATTCATGTTCTCATCCAATGAAAGAAGTTCTTTCAAACCTCCTCTGGAGTGACTTATCTTTCACTCTGATACAAGATTGGCTGCTTGGACCACAATCCTGAGTTTTTCAGAGCTTTTGGAGGGATTTTGGGACAAAAGGGCCCCTTTCCCCAATCTTTGTGGTTATAGAGGCCAAGAACTGGGAACTGGGTATGCTCTCCTGGTTACAATTTGACTGGCTTCTGATAACACAAAATACAGCTAGCTACTAAGCAGTATAAGAGTAGTTGTAGTAAATGCGGGATGTTTCAGTAGCTTATGTAAAGTCCTAGAAGATAGAAAAACATTGCATATAAAACCATATATTGCTTTTTCTAATTTTTTTTTTAATATTTTGATTTTTTAGAGATGGGGTCTTGCTATGTTGCCCAGACTGGTTTTGAACTCCTGGACTCCAGTCATCCTCCCACTCTGGCCACCCAAAATACTGGGATTATAAGCATGAGCACATCTGGCCCAACCTACTATATATATTTTAGTGAATAACTACTCAGAATTATCCCCCCAAAATAGCACATAAGTGTTGGTGAAAAGGAGGGAAAAATGCATGTACCAAGCATAGAAAATAATACAAGTAAAAACCTTAAAAAAAATTAAATGTTTAAAAATCAAGCTAAATAAAATTGTCTTCAAAAATAATGATTTTAATTTTAGAAGCATAATTTCAGTTTATCTGGAAATGTCTGTGTATACAGTAGACATGGCAGATAGGAAGACAGTTTTTGAGGCTATTTTAGTATGACCAACTTAGCTTGTGACAGTAAGATGAAGAGAAAGAAACCGTCTTTGAAGCTGTCACAGAGTTAGACTACAGGAATTAGCCTTTTTAAAATGTTGTTTATTTTTGGGGTTATGACAAAAAATGCAAGGACATAGCTTCAGGGTTCTAGCTTGATCTCTAGGCTATGTGGTTGTATAATTCATTGACACAGGGAATATACAGGAGAAGGACAATTTTAGAGAGTTTCTGGTGAGTACAATTTGGGATATTCAAAAAACAGTTGAGTAAAGCCTCTCTGTGTGGCAATTTGAGTCAATAGCATTTAGATGGTAGCTATTAGAATGCAGAGCATCGTTTAGATAAAAGTTGTATGATGGAAAGGGAAAAGGAAATACAAATCAAAACAAAACACTGAGTAATACTTACATTTGATATAAGGGCAGAGAGATAGAAAGACCATCAGTAGAGAATGAAAAATGCAGACTGAAATGTTATACAGTAGTGTTATAAACATCAATGACAAAACTGCGTCTGAAACAAATAAATATTAACTTGCCCGACTACTGTGAAGACAACAAGAACAGTGACGAATGACAAATATATTTTGGATTAAACATGACTGAGGTCAGCTTTTATGGTATAATAAGGACAGCAGTCAGAATAAAATCGAGGTAAGTAATACTGGAAGAAAAGTCAGGAAACCTCAAAACAAGAAGCCCTTGAGAAATCAGGCTACATTTGGCTGGTGTGAAAATAAGTAATTCAAAATCTAAGCTGTTGAAACTTTAAAATATTTTGAGTTTCAAGAGAATGTGGATTATGAGAGCTGAGTCACATGACAGCAACTGTAATGTAATAAACTGTGAGCTTTGTTTCTCTGGTTAGATTAACCTTCTTCCTTCCTTACACTGGTTTGTAAAATGTTATAAACTATTAAAAGGCATTAAGGAACACCCCTTTTCTCTTCACTGTTATCTTCATTATAGATTAAATTTCCTCTTAACTTCTTCATGTTGTCTAAAACGGAATGTTAAGTACACTCCTATAAGTTGGAAAAGAAATTAAAACAAACTATCAACAAAAGAAAATCAGCTGTATGAAAAAGAAAACAAGCTGTAACTAATTAAATTATGACAACTCATAAACCAGGCTTGTATAGAAATGCTACAATCCTACTAAATTGTTTTGTTTCCTGCCTATATAGGCATTCTGACTTGTCTTAAACATCCCTCTTTTTAATCTACTGTTTATTTTACTTACCAAGTAAGACACTTTTTCATATAAAGTATCTTTTTTGGTAACCTATCTTAACAAAAACACCTTTCTACCTTTATAACCTTTGAATTAGACAAAAGTAATTTCCCTTCTATTAGCAAGTTACGGTTTATTGCTATGTGAGTACTGTTAAGTGGGAGGAAATAAGGATAAGTTACCTACGTAATGTAGAAATTATCCCCCCTCAGGAGATTGCTCACTGAGATTTTAATGCTAGGGGCTTGTCTGAATATGCGTGAGCTATTTTTAAACCCCTGAGGCAGGACTCTCCAGTTTGAAGTTATCGATTAAAGGTTTAGGTAACTTTCTCAGGAGAAATAGGGCTATATCAGGGAAAGATGAATTCAGAGGTTGAGTAATATTTAGGATACACCCATCCTAAAGGGTTGTAGGGTATTTACACATCACCAGGGACTGGTAGGAGAATGGTGTTTGGTCCCCTAAGTAGTATAAAGGAATGTGAATTTTTTTCTTTGGAGGGAGAAGGTGTCTTTTGCCCCCATTACCAGACATGATTTGGAGGAATGTTGCTTAAAGAAGGAGAGTGCCACACAGAGTAGGCAACTCTTAAACTCAGAAAGGCAATTCATAATTATGCTTTCCACCTCCAGAGTTGCCCTTGGTTTTGTCCTGTTGATGGCAATGTCTGATTTGGTAGCAAGTAAGAAGCAGAAAGTTTCTTCAGCTCAAGGCCATCAAGGGTTGTGATTCTGTCCCAGGATCTTTCAACCCTCGAAACAGTCCTGCTTCCGATGGCTGTGCTAGTGGCAGAGGGGACATGCTGTGCGGGGCATCTTGCCATTTATCCCACTGGGACAGATTGCCCTCCAGTGGCCAGCTTCCCACACTAATGGCTGTTTCCTGAAGGAGTGTTCTCAGGGCAATATGGAGGGGGCTGGCAATCTTGTAAAGCGGCCAATAGTTGAGTCCGCCTCTGGTTTCTATGTTTCTCTTTCTCTTTAGCCCTGTCCTTTTTGTTCTGAACTCAGTTAAATAACTGAGGGGACTAATTTGAGAATTTCCTGTATAGAGGCCTTGGGTTCTGAGGCTGACTTTTGTTAATTTTCTCCCAGTTCATTTTTAGGCCAAACCATATCACAAAGAAAACCTAATTTTTGGTTTTAAAGTTTTGTAAACTGAACTTTTCCCAGTTTTTTAAGATGCATCCAAGGTGTGTGCTGTGTGATGTGGAGATACGATTGCTCATCTGTGAGGAGAGAACAGAGGAATAATTAAAAAGGAAAGAGAAGGTGTCCCCTCTTTTTTCCCTGTTATCCTTTCCTAAATAGAGTGTCCGCATTCACTGTTAAGAATCTGGAATGAAACCAGTGTACCCTTAACCTTGGTCCTACCTCATCAAGAAAACCCACTTGAAAAAAGAGGCGAAGTGGAGTAAACGGGAAGTACCCTATTCATCCTGGGGGTCTGAGAATGAACCAATCCTACCAGGTACCCCACACCTTGCCTGCATCTGTGTTCTAATGGCAATCTGTTCTGTGCCTATAGTTAGGACCAGCCTTCATCTCCCTCCTATGTGTATTTTTGTCTCTTGTCCTGTGTGGCCTTGGGGCAGCCTATATCCTTGTCTCCATGAACTTATAGTGACTCTCGCTTGGAGCATTCTAATAACAAAATTATCTCTTTTCTCAGATTACCATTTCCTGTGTTCTCTAAGTAGATGAGAAGTCTGTTTTTCAGCTAACTGGCACAAGGAGGTGGACTTCTCTTCCTTCAAATATGACCTTTAAGGTCTTGATGTATACTGAGAAGTGCTTGGAAGTGATTCAAAAAATAGAGAAAAATTTATATTTTGGATTTCTCTTCCTCCTGGGGTAACATGCAGAACAAATGCTTAAACAGACAGGAAAATCTCTCTGCTATAGGAGGAAGTGGAAGGAACTGAAAGAAATACTTATGGAAAGCATTCCTATGCTCTCAAAAAATGGCAGCCCTTTTATTTAAAAGGACAATGTTCATTCGTCCTCTTGACATAAGGGAGGAACCTCTGGAAAACTTGGTGCCTGGAATAAGGGCTCACAAATGGCAAAGGAAGAATTTTTCCTCCTCCTAAAGGGGTGCTAACTCAAAAAAAAAAAAAAAAGCAAGTTGGTTGTGTGCTTAAAGGGCCACAGAATGAGGTCCCATGCCGGCAGACAAAAGTGCTTCAAAACCCACCAGAAAATTGAACCCTGGAGCAAAACAGAGATAAAGAGCTTTTTGTAAGTCATAAGGAGCTGGCAGCGTCGGGCTTCTGATTAGTGTCTGTCCTGGTAATGAGCCAACAGACATCTGCAAGGGAGACAGTTTCTTTGCTGCCATGCAAAGCAGCAAGTACCACAGGTGCATGAATAACAAACAGTAAGTATGTATTTAAGGCAGAGAAAGAAGTAACCTGGTATGCAAACTGAAAGCAGAGAAAAGGCACACTTGCCCACAAGGTAGAGTCCAGCAAGTGTGCAAGCCCATTTCAGAATATATACAGGAGAAAAAAAAAAAAAAACCACACACACACAACAGGAGGGCAGTCAGTGCAGGTTTTGGGAAAGAACCAAACGTGTTGAAAAAGCAGAGGAAGACCCAGACATTGTGTGGTCTTAGCCTTTAGCCCTGTCACTCTCCTGAGTGTCCTGTCTAAGAGGCCATCAGTGTCTCAGGTCTACTTGGTGCAGACTCCCGTGTCCTTCTGCCCAATCAGGTGAGAGATCCACCAGAGCAAGTAGAGCCACTGTGGCCACAAGGAATCATTCTGGGGGTTGGTTAGTAAGCAGGAAAGTAAAGGGTGAGAACCAAATCCTGTACAAAAGTCGATTGCCTCCAGGCAAAGAAGGCAAGGCATAGAGGTATCTTATCCTTAGGAAATGTATCCAAGTCACATGCCACTGAAGTATATTAGCAGCAGCAAATCTATGCAGGTCTGTAGCAACTCCATTCTTGCCTTCTCAAAGAAAAGTATTCCTCCAAGGAGCATAAGGCAGAGTGAGAGACCAAAAAAGTTTTAGAGCGGGATTAATAGCTTATTAAAAATTTTTAGAACAGAAACAAAAGGAAGTAAAGTAGATCTGGAAGAGCACCAAAGAGGTCACTTGAGAGATCCAAATGCACTGTCAGCCTTTGACTTGGGGTTCTACGCATTGGCGTGGTTCTGGGATTTGCATTTCTCCTCCCTTGATTTTACCTCGGGGCAAGCTGTCCTCATGTATAGTGGTGCATGAGCAGTGTGTTTACTGGAGTTGTGTACATGCTTGTTTGAGGCATTTTTTTTTCACTTACCAGACAAGTGATTTACCAGTTAAACTGGTATTTTGCCCCTCAGTGCACATGTTCGAGGCCACTCACCCAATTCCTGAGATCTTCTTAGGGACCTCTTGATCACTAGTTTCTGGTGATTTCTATCTGTTGGGAGTGTGCCTTTTCATGGTTCCAGCTGTAACTATTTATTAGTTTAGAGAGACAGTTTAACAACTACCTGACCAGCACCGGATGGTCATCTGATATTTCTTGGCAGTGGTGTTCTCCTGCCTTGCTTACGTCTGCCTAGTTACCTCCTCTCACACATGGTAACGAAATTACTGTTGGATCTTTCTGGTTCTGTCAAACTTCATTTTATTATTGGTTAGGGAAGGCCTATTTTGCTTTATATATTGGACTTAGATTGTAGTAATTACTCTATGGTGCTTTATTTACTCCAAAGGCTTGTCCTTTCTGGGCTCTCACCAAGGACTCAGTGAGGATTCTTAACTCTGGATGGATCATAAATCTAATGTTTCCCCATACTACACAACCTTTCCTAGCCCCATTCATCTTTTTTGCTTTGTAGCAGGTAATCTTGTAGTTAAATGTGAGCATAAGTTGCCAAGACCTTGGTTAAATACCTGTGATGAATCTTCTTTCAGACTCCCTTCTCCCATACCATTCTTTCTCTTCAGAACAACTGTCCTTAACATTCTTGCCAATGTAGCAGTCTGCAACTCCAGCATTTGAATTCTCTGCTCAGTGAAACTACAGTTCTGCTTGGATTTTATCTTCATGAACATTGACATAAAAGTGTCTCCGGGTAGAAACCTCTTGGCATGATGGAACTGCCTTCATATGTTTCTCTTCTTTCCAGGATTATAAGCATGAGTAGTCTATTGGTCAATGACTAAAAACTGTTGCCTAATATATTCTGTCCAATTTTATCATTGTTTTTGATGAAAGAATAAATCTGGTATCAGTTGTTCTATTATAGCTAGAAGTAAAAATCCAACTACAGCTGGGCATGGCAGCTCACACCTGTAAATCCCAGCACTTTGGGAGGCCAAGGCAGGCTGATCACATGAGGTCAGGGGTTGAGACCAGCCTGGCCAACACGGTGAAACCTCCTCTTCACTAAAAATTTTAAAATTAGCCTGGCTTGGTGGTGCTCACCTATAATCCCAGCTACTTGGGAAGCTGAGGCAAGAGAATCCCTTGAGCCTGGGAGCTGGAGGTTGCAGTGAGCCGAGATTGTGCCATTACACTCCAGCCTGGGCGACAGAGCAAGACACTGTCTCAATTAAAAAAAAAGAAAAAAGAAATATCCAACTACACCTTTGGAATATAGTTGAGGAAACACAGAATAATTAATTTTTGTCTCTTTTTATTAGATTTGAAGTTATAATAAAGCTGCCCATGTGCAGTGGCTCATGCCTATAATGTATCTCAGCACTTTGGGATGCCAAGGTGGGTGGATCACAAAGTCAGGAGATTGAGACCATCATGGCCCACACAGTGAACCCCATCTCTACTAAGAAATACAAAACTTATCTGGGTGTGGTGGTGCTCTCCTGTAGTCCGAGCTATGGGGGAGGGGGAGGCGGGAGAATAACTTGAAACTAGCTGGCAGAGATTGCAGAGATCATGCCACTGCACTCCAGCCTGGCAACCGAGCGAGACGCCAACAAAAAAAAAAAAAAAAAAAAAAAAAAAACAATAATAATAATAAAGCTACGTGTGACCCTTTAGAAGGGAGGAAGTAGATATGATCATGAACAGTCACATCATTTTCTTTTCTTTTCTTTTCTTTCTTTCTTTCTTTTTTTTTTTCTTCAGGACAAGGAGAGGGTTTATTTCACAGCTGAGCGAAGGATGAGGCCCACAGCCTCGGTAGCAGCAGAGGCAGCTTCAGCCTGCCTAGCCCTCTCTTCTTGGTATGGCAGCCAAAGGCCAGGTCAGGAGCGAGGGAGACAGCCAGGGCACAGCCCTCCCGCCACAGAGCAGCAGCGGGCAGCAGTAGCAGCAGCAGCTTAGGGGTTGAGGAGGGGGAGTGTTAGTCTGGCCGGCTGACTCCCATCCCCCTGTAGATAGTGTTTGGTGAGGGCTGGGGAACCTAGACTGCTAGGTGGGGGGCATCTGGAGTGGCTCATTCAGCTGTGAAGATGCGGCTGGAAACGTCATCCAGGAGCCAGTCGATATCCTGCAGCAGGTTCTCCCTGGTGACGGCGCTGCAGCCCTGGATGCACCAGTGGTGGGAACGGATAGAGTCCAGCTCCAGGGCCTCGCGGATGGCATTAGAGGACAGTGCTCCAGGCAGGTCCTGCTTGTTGGCAAAGATGAGGAGGGTTTCTCCGGCCAGGCGCTTCTCCAGCAGTAGGCTCTGGAGCTCCCGATGGCAGTCCTGCATGCGCTGGCGGTCCGCGCTGTCCACCACCCAGATGAGGCCGTTGGTGCTGTCAAAGTAGTTCCGCCAGTAGGACCGCAGGGACTTCTGGCCGCCCACATCCCAGATGTTCAGCTTGAATCCTCGGTGCTCCAGGGTCTTGATGTTGAAGCCCAGTGTCGGAGAGATGGTGTCGATGTCCTCCCCGTTGAACTTCTTCAGGATGGTCGTCTTCCCAGCATTGTCCAGGCCAAGCATGAGCAGTCGCACCTCCCGCTCTTTCTGCTTCATCTGCTTCAGAATGGCCAGGAGCCCCATGGTCCCTGGAGCCCCATCCCGGCCACTGTTTCTTCCCATAATTTTCATTAGTACAATTTCCCATATCTGTAAAACAGAGATCCTAATACAAATGTTTCAAATTTGTTACCAGTTTCAAATAAAATAACATTTTTAAGGTATCCATCATATTAGAAGTATATACATTTTAATATTTTCTCTAATATTTAAAAAAGAATGTGTACAAATATAAGATATTACAAATATTGGAAAGATTAGTTGCACAGATGTCTCTGCTTTCCCTCAGGTTTACTATTTTTGCTTAACTTCACTAAAAATATTCTGTCCGTTATGACCATAAGAAATTAAGACCAATGAGACTGCCCAGTTTCCTCATCGCAGGGGCGATGTTTCCCATTGATGGAGTGTTACAACTGCTCTGGGAAAGTGCCCCTTAGCCCTTTCTTCCCCTGATAACTGAACTACCAATCACGCATGTAGTGTTATTACCTGTAGTGTACCTTAGTTACCAAATACAAAGTGAAGCAACGCCTTGTTTATCTCCCTCTTTGATTCCTTCTTTGCAAATGATGAGAGTGAAAAAGTGCATAAAGTTACTTTAAAGAACACTAAAGTTTTCTCAAGATAATGTGCTTATAGAATCATAAAATGAAAAGAATGGTAAAATGAAAGGATTACAGGGAAGGAGAATAAAGGGAAGGAAATTCCACAAAAGCACAGATTTCTAGGATTAAATGTTTTATAAAAAAGTATATGGCTACAGATTATGCTCTTTGCTATATGACAAACACAGTAAGGAGCTATACACAATTTCTCAAGTGTTTAGCTAAGAAAGAATTGCAGAGTAGCATTGATAACTGAGTGGAACAAGGAAAACTTTGAAATGTATGTGAAGCAAGAAAAAAAAATAAGGCAAGTAGAATGACTTGGCTTTCAATGACTAGTAAATGTGTAATATTGAATTAGAGATTTAAAAAAATGAAAAAGGAGATTCTATTGGTTAACTTGTGATATGAAATATTTCATAACCTTTCAGAAAAATTTCTGTTAGCTCAATAAAAGATACATTTAACAGATAGCAAGAAAGAATGGCTGTTTAATTTTCTATTTAAAATAAAAAGCCATGTGATTATTATTGTCAATTTTGTGACTTTCTGGCTAGTGCCTGATGTTCACCATGGGCCTAACTCAGAAAACATATAGGGATTCTTGACCTTCTGTGTCCACATTTGTTGGGCATCCCATATGAATTACAGTCATTATATATCCTGCTTGTCAGAAGTAGTCCTAACCTAGAGCTTCCTGATGCAAGTCCAATTTTGAAGACTGGGGTTTTCTGTCTGTTATTGTAGGTTTTGTATTCTTTTCTTTGAAAGTACCAACCCAAGAGAAAAAAAAATCTTAATATAAAGAATAGTAGTCCCAATTCATAATGTTTATATTATTTAATAAATGTACTCAAAATGTATTAAATGTGTTTAAGAATTATTTTATTACTCTAAGTAGATAGGAAACCAGAACGAACTGTCCATAGAGATAGTATAAAATAAATACAATGAAAACATATTATTAACTTCTGATCAAATACTTTTGCTTGGACAAGGCTATGCAATTAAATCCTACCTCTGTTTTATAAAAAGGGAGACCAGTGAAAACTGAGGGTTGTTAAATATATATCTTAGTGCCAAGTGAGAATTTTCTCATGATGCAATCAGAAAAACTGAAACCAAATCATTTTCTCCCCATGTAATCCAGGGTAATTTAAAGCTGTGTCTTTAATACTTAAAATCATCTCTATACCAATAGCAGCACATGTCATGCATATTTTGGAGCCTGCCAGAAGAAAAACCCTCTTAATCCCATCATCTAGATTTATCATAACTGCCTTAAAGTAACCTGCCTGTTTTCATCTTTTCTGATCATTGAACACAAAGCATTATTCGCTTAATATAGAGGGGTAATAAAAATGTCAGTATCCTTTGAAATATTTACTAATTAATGGCTATTATCAGTCATTTTTTTTCTTATAGTTATGGTTTCTATCAGGGTAAATAAGAATATTTTGTTTTAAGAGTCCTAAAAATTTAATCATGCTTAATCACCATGACAGATCTGAACAAATTGCAATCTTGTACAGAGTTAAAGGAAATATCTAACCACGGAGAAGGAGGAATGTTTTAAAGAGTCGAGTTTTTAAAAAACCAATTTGTCCTCAGTCGTATAGCTCACACTTATTTTATTTAACTGGATCACTTAATAAATCTGTAGCTTTCTGAATTATGATTGCCCTGAGGATTTATATTATGCTATGAAAGTTGTATTTATTTTCATACACAGACACACACACACACACACACACACACACACACACACACACAGCCCTGGGCGGCGTCCAAACTGCATCAGAAGGAAAACAGGAGACTGAAAACAGAAAATAGACACAAAGTGACAAGAAAAGATGTTTCACAGCATGAGAACTTAAAAGAAAAAAAATCTCCAAAGTCACAATTCCAATAGAGCACACAGAGACCCTCTTTTATTGCAATATTGTTTATTACAGCATACGCTTTTCTCTCAGGTCCACAGCAACAGACGGGTCTTCCAACGTCCTCAGAAATATCTCAACTTATGAAAACAGGCTCAGGCTCAACTTCAGACTTTCTTATAGACAAAAAACTGGCAGTGTGATTTGAAAAGTATTTGAAAAAAGCTCTTTGCCCACAATAATTATTCATCATTTCCTATGCATCTATGTACAGATTTTTGCAAGATCTCTCAATCTAGAAGGCAACTCTTTACATTTATCTACCTAGTAAATTCCTACTTAGCTTTAACACCATTTCAATTATTTCCCTTCTAAGAATCTTTAGGCTTAAACTTGTTTTGCTTGTGCTCATATGTCCCTATTCTTTAGGCTTTATTACTTTTATGTATTTTACCTCATTGCCTCCCTCACTTATCTAGATTTTGAATCAGCTCCTGATAGTTTCAAATATCTCCTTGGCTTTTTTTTTTCAGTTGTACTTTAGGTTCTGTGGTACATGTGCAGATCTTGCAGAACTGTTGCATAGGTACACACATGCCTTGGTGGTTTGCTGTCTCCATCCCCTGTCACTTACATCAGGCATTTCTCCCGGTGTTGTCCCTCCCCTAGCCCCCCACCACACAACATGGCCCAGTGTGTGATGTTCCCCTCCCTGTGCCCATGTGTTCTCATTGTTCAACACCCACCTATGAGTGAGAACATGCAGTGTTTGACTTTCTGTTCTTGTGTCAATTTGCTGAGAATGATGGTTTCCAGATTCATCCATATCCCTCACAAACTCATTGTTTTTTTATGGCTGCATAGTATTCCATGGTGTATACGTGCCACATTTTCTTTGTCCAGTCTATCCTTGATGGGCATTTGGGTTGGTTCCAGGTCTTTGCTATTGTAAACAGTGCACTTTGGCTTTTTAATTAGTTTAGAGACTTAAGGAAGACTCAAAAAATTTTTAAACTTATCTTTTAAAGTTGTAATATATTAAATTAAAATAAATAAAATAAATTGTGTATTTTTAAGATATTTCAATAAACATACATTACATATATGTGTGTATGTGTACGTATATATACAAATATATAAATAAGTACATTTATAGGTAAACATAAGCACATACTTATGTACATTTATAGGTAAACATAAGCACATAAAACCTGAATGCAATGTTTGGAATGTTTTAAGTGCTAATTAAGCTATAGAAATATTCCTTAATTCATTCTACATCCCTTTCCTTGTATTTTTATAGATAATAGGTTCAATCAATTTTAGCTGTATTCTTAGCTCAAATTTATAAAACATATACTTCTTGCCAGAAACTGTGCTAAGTACTTTGCATAAATTTTCTCCTGTTATCTGGATATCAATTCTATGAAGTGAACATTGCTTCCATTTAACAGGAAACTGAATCTTAAAAGGTTTACCTGAATTGCTCTTAATACCCAATGGAACCAGGATTTGAGTTCACTTCTCTCTAAATCTGGAAGCAAGATGATTAACAAGCATGCTAATAATACTAACTCTCTGCTAATTAAAATGTAAATATTTCTGCATGAATATCATGATAAACCTTATAATGTTAATGTAAATGTGTTTCTTAGATGACTTTCCTCCAATGTAACAAATTGTACATTAAAAAGACATGATATGGAGGCAAAGGATGCATTTAAATAGTAGAACAAGTAATAAAGGGAAGGAAGTGTGCTATACTCAACCAGACTGACCTTTATTTTCTACTTCATTATTCTGCTTTGCCTAAGATATCAATATTCAGTGTAAAAATTAACATGTATAGAAAAGAGGTACTTTTACAGTTGTATTGTATGACATTTACCTGACACATAAACACAGATACAAGATCGTGTCAGCTTACATGCAGACATCGTATAAATGAATTAAAGTGATATAGATTAATAGTTTCAATCTACTTTTTATTTCTAACAGCTCTGGATTATATAAAATAAGAAAATTAAAAATTCTGATGGAATATTTTTCATCCAAATTATATAGGAAATGTTAAGATAAATTTGTATAAATCTACTCTTTTTGATTTCTACCAGTCAATTTATCTATCCAGAGATGTATCTCTATTTAATTGAAGCCCTCCACACCAGAGGACACCAAAAAATTATACATGCATTTTAACTCTGTAAAAATGGAATTTAAAAATTACTCAAGGTTGTTTTTATTATGTAATACGTGTTTGCAATAAAAAAACTAACAATGGGAGATAAGAGCATGAGGGTAAAGCCACTTAAAATTTTAAACAAAAAAATCAATCAAGAATAATTTTCATTAATAGGGTACAGAGGTACTTAAACCAATTTAGAAGTAAAAAATATCATTAATGCATGCTGCTTACATTTTCATGTATATACCTTTTGATGGGTTTCTATCTATTTAACATTTCTCCCAGTATGAAAGGACAACAGAAATAGGGTCCACTTCATAAATGTGCTTAGTGCTTACAGGTAATGATACTTTGGTAAACATTAAAATTTAAATGTTTAGTTAGTTTGTGTTAATGTTCTAGGATGTTGTTTTTTAATATCAGTTATCTGGGAACCTCTTGAAAATAGGGATCCTGCCATGTTCATCTTTGAATATTCAGTGCTATGCAAAATGCTTGACGTATAAAGTCTGGTAATGATATTCAGAATTATGTTTCCACTTAATATTTCCTAATATTTCAACTATATTTAGACATTCATTTAAAAATTTTGTAACAGTTACATGTACATAGTGTCCAACCTACCTTTCTGCTGATATAAATAATACACTTTAATCTCCAAATTAATTGAATATGAACACTTAATCTAAACTTTGATATGTAGTTTATATAGATCCTGATATTTCCCTCCTACATTGTTATCAATCTTTTTATGATATAAAATTTTTCATGGCATTTTATTGAAATATTGTCACTGCCATAATTATCATTTCCAGACCTGAAATGTAAATGAAGTAACTAACTTCAGTATAAAATCCCTAACTCTTGTTAGCAAGACTTCCATCTTCCCTTTCTTAGTTCACTTCCATTTTAAGACAAGATACATTCTTCAAAGCAATTGGACAGATTCTAACTTATTTTTCAGTTGAAAGAAAGAATAAAGAAAAACAAAATTAAATATCTCTACATTTTAAGTTAATATGCATTGTCTCACAAATAATCATTGATATAAAAAGTTAGTTAAAATATAAAGAACATAGATGATAATTTCTTTTTCTTTTTTTTTTTTTTTTTTTTTTTTTTTACTTTAGGTGAATACTATATCCAGCATTTCTCCCCATGTTATCATTATATAGCTACATGGACCATCTACTGTGCACAAAGTATTTATAGTGCTTCTAGAACTTAAATTTTTGAAACTTCTCTTATATTGTTATATACTCTCATATATATGTTAGATATAATAGTAGATATTATAAAAAGATTTATTTAAAAAATATGTGGACACAAGCAATGAGAAAGCAAAAATACAAAACCTTAATTGAATCACAAGGAGTATAAACCTTAAATAATCCAGTGATTTGATTTAGGCAATGGATTACTGAATGATTTTATTACTCAAAATGAGAAATTGAACCATATGATTTTCAGTACTTCTCCTTTTTAAGAAAAACTTTAATAGGATAAAGAGGAGAGGGCAGAAATATCAAGGCAAATACTTTAATTTCATAACTTAAGAATACTTGAAAAATAAGATCCCATTTGTCTAGGAGTTTGCATTTTGGTTATACTCCACTGATCAAACTCTACTGCTTAAACATATTCTCTAGTTTTCCCAAAATTTCAAAGCTAAGCTAAGCAATAAAAAGAACAATTTTATTAAAATTCAACTCTAAGTAAGTAAATAAAAGAGGAAAAAAAAAATCAACTGCACCCTGTTATTCTTTGACCTCATCTCTATCCTTCCCTTCAAAAACCTATCTTCATTTACAGTGCTCTAAATTTATTTTCTCTCTGCTCTTTATATCCAGTTATGCCTTCAGTCTTCATCTCTTGCAATCATCCCTTTTTCTTCACCTCCCTACTGAAATTGTTCTCTGAAAGCTCATTATTAAGTTCATCTTTTCTCAAATACACCGTACACTTCAATATACCTATCCTGAATCTTACTTTACTGCTTGGCACTGTAAACACTTTTTTGTTGTTGTTTTTCTACTGTAGTCTCAAGTGAAAAATATGGTAAGACATGCAACATGTTCTGAACAAATTTAAAAGGGCGATTTACAATGATGCTAAAGCTTAAGGACCTCAAGAAGAAGAATTTTGTATATCTTCAATATTACATTACTAACATGACAATTACAGTCTATTTCATCTTGTATCACTCTTCTACCACTAATAGACTTCACTATATATTTCATAGTAAACAAAACCCATCGTGACATTTCTGGCTCCAATTACACCTCAGGTCTTTTAAACTAATTTCTACCTGCTGACTGGATCTAACTCTCCATTCCTGGTTTCAATTCCTGGTGACAATCATCTCATTATCCAGCTTATCTTTTTGTTACGAGATCACTAATGGGTTGCTAATAAGCAATGGGTTGATATTTGGTTGGCTAGGCATAGTTTATCATCTAAAAGGTGAGGTGGCAGTCAAATGACACAAAACACAGCACCTGGGAAGCAGGGGCTCCAGCCAGTTAGATTGCAACAGTCGTTGTCATTTTTGGTATATTCTATTCCTTACCTGTCAACATTATTGATTTTGATGGGAGGGATTTGTTAGCAGTGTTGCCAAATATGAACAGCCAGTTTACCTTCTTGGAATGGGCAAAGGCTTAATTCACCTCATTTCTTATCTGTTCCCCAGAAATTTCTAGGACCTTTGGGGACCTTTTGATAATTGGTTTCTTGATTTTTCACTGCAGTGATTCTATAAGCTGGTGCAAAAGTAATTGTGTTTTTTTGCTATTAAAAGCAATAAGAAAAAAACACAAACACTTTTGAACCAACCCAATATATCTACGTCTATGTCTATGTGTATCTCTATAGAGAGAAGAAAGAAAGAGAGTTTAAGGATTCTCTTTCATTCAAGTCTTTTTTGTTGCTAGAGTAAGCAGACAGGTAATCTCAGAAGCTAGCACAAATACAGATAATTTTCTATTGGGTAGATAGAGATTTAAGAGAAGTCTAAGAACATGAATTTAAATAAGGCCAGATCTCAAGGAGACTTTCTTGGTAAGGTGTTCTTCAGTCAATGAACTTCTCTTCGCTTTAGCCATGAATCATAGATAGACAACCACAACTGTTGATATGATTTCTATTTCTGCTGATTTCTGTTCATCTGAAAATTTTCTGCCTCTTACTCTTTTATTATTTGCTACTGCTGCTTCTTACTTTGTCTTACATATGGCCCACTATGGTCACCTGAATGTTACTACTCCTTAGACACTCTTAGTCACAACTTCCACTAACTCAGTCTGTCTGAGTTTATCAACATAAATTTCATCAAGTAAGAATCTCTTCGGATGAACTCAGCATATGGTGCAAGTGCACTTCTGGACCACTGACCAGACTCTGAATTAATGATGTTTACTCAAGATGTTTACCCCGATCCTAAAAGTTCTGATCAAGTGGATGATGCGGTCACATGGTGAAATAAATGACTGAATAAGGACAAGACTGTGTGGATTAGTTTGTTTATGAAGCAGACACTGAGATTGGCATTAATCAAACCATTTCCTAATTCTTAAAAAGCTTTTATCTTTTTTTATTTTGGAGACGGTCTCACGCTGCTACCCAGGCTAGAGTATAGTGGATGTGATCATGGCTCACTGTAACTTCAAACTCCTGGGCTCAAGCAATCCTCTTACCTCAACCTCCTGAAAGCTAGGACTACAGTCATGCTCTGTACAGTCATACAGTAGCTAATTTTTCTTCTTTTTGTTTTAAATTATAACATCTTGACTTTTTTTTTTTACATCTCTGACATTTCTCTGCTTTTTTTTCCTCTGAAGATTTTTCTCCAAATTTATCTGTTGATAGGTACCTTAAGGTTTTGTCCTTGGATCCACAGTTTTTCTTTGCTTTTTCTCAAAACATAACAATTCTTATGAATTCATTTATCACATATTTTATATGTAGTTCTCGAGTCTATAATTTTGGCTTAAACCGTGCTCTGAAATGTTAAATCCACTTTTCCAATCACCTACTTGCTTTCTGCACTTCAGTGTCCACTATATTTATGTGTACTTGTTCAGAAACAAATTCATTATTCTTAATAGCCACTAAATTAACGTCCTCTTCTGAAATTGATGTTTTCTTTCCTGGAATGACAATTCTCTTAATTGCCAAGATTTGTCCTTGGATTACCTTTCATTCTTTTCTGCTTCATCTCCTACATTTAGTCAGTTGCTGAGTAGTATGTAGTCTGTCTCTACATTATTTCCTTCATCACATTTTATGTATTTTCATTTTTATTATGTAATTTGTTTTTATTATTACTCTTAACTAAAATATTCAACATTTTTTCTCTCTACATCATGTGTTTAAAATTACTCTCTGTGAGTAATTCTCTCACAAGAATTTTAGTTATATCCATCTCAATTTCGGTCAAGACTGAGGACAAATAAATGGCACTCCCAAATTTGTGAATTTTACGGCAGTTTCATACTAAGATATAAAAAGGTGTTCGTCAAGTGAAGAAAAAACACAAGGGATAACAGTATACCTAGGGGTTTACATTTCAATAATTTTTCCATTCTTATAGCTGAAGACGATAAAAAAGAAAGTGATTATTAGAATCTAAAGACACAAAAATCTGTGTGGAAAGGCCACCTGCCATGAGGGAGGTACCAAGCCCCACAGGAAGGGAATCCAGGTATGTACGCCACTTCCCTCTCGTTGTATCCCCCAGATGGTCTGCCACTGCTTTGGATTGGGCAAACCCAAGTGGGAGTCCAAAGCCAAGTGGTCTCATGAATGTGGTGCAGATAGGTGGGCTCCCCAGAGTAAGAAGTGGAAGCTGTATCCGAAGGGGAAAGTAGAGAATAGTGCAGCCACCTTAAACATTCACTAACTTCCTGTTGCCTTCTAAAATAAGCACAATGCATTTAAAAGCTTTCATTGAATGACCTAAATCTTTGCTATTAGGATTACTGGCCAAGCTGACCTACAGAAACTGTCCTTGCATTTTCATTTTCATTACATTATATGACTGGCTCCTTGTTGTAATACATTCTTTCTTCCCTCATCATATCTCCTATCATCTGAAATAATATATAGGCTTTAATCCTTCCATCACCATTTCTCATCTACATTTATTTTCTGCCATATATATATATATATATGCAGAATATATATTCTGTATATATATATATATATATATATATATATATGGAGAGAGAGAGAAAGAGAGAGAGAGAGAGAGAGAGAGCACATGATTTTAATTTTTATCAATCCAACTTCTGTCTAACCTGGACACTTACTTTTTTCCTTTCTGCACTTTGTGGTAGGCAGAAATCTTCAATGGCCCCAAAGATTCCACCTTACCAGTATGTAGATGCCCTATATAATCCCCTTACCCTTAACTGTAATCAAGGCCAGTGAATATGATGGAGTTTAATTCCTAGGATGATGCTGTCTTACATGGCAAAGAGATTTTTCAGATATAGCCAGTTTACTTTGATGTAATCAAAAGGGAGAAGCTAAGTGGACCTAACCTAATTAGATGAACCCTTAAAAGATACTGGATCCTTTCTTAGAAAGCAGATGTAAATCATGAGAGATTATCCTGGCAGCTGGAAGGGGCAGAATGCCATGTTGTGAAGAGGACCACATGCAGAGATGGGTGGACAGCCTATAGGAGGTAAACATTGCACCCTGTTGATAACCAGCAAGAATGCAGTAACCTCCATCTCATCATTAGAAAGTATTAAGTTATGCCAATAATTAGTGAGCTTGGTATAGGACACTGAGCCTCCACTGTGGTGGCATCCTTGGCCAGCATGTGGCTTTCAGGCTGATGAGACCCTTGTGGCTTTCAGGATGATGAGATCCTGAGCCAAAGACCCAGTAATTCATACCCAGACTCTGACCTATGGACACTGTGAAATACACGTTTGTTGTTTTAAGCTACTTAGTTTGTGGCAATCTGTTACACAGCAATATAAAACTAATATATACTTCAAGCATGTAAGTATCTGATTCAACTTTCTAAACTTAAAACTTACTTGAAGGCTATGATTGTCTTCTCCTTCTATAAAATAGAATACCCTCTCAAATTATAATCAAAACCATGCTCTTATAATAAGTCAGTTACAGAGTGTAGGTGAAAATTCATGCTTTATAACTTAGCACACAGAGCAGCCTCTCCGCCTCCATTCTCCAATTGTTCTCCTGATGAGAACAATTAGTCTAAATGGACGGATAAAGACTCATAGGTTACCTACGTGAATTCAAAACATTACATGATGGAGATAATCTAGAACAGGTTACAGCAATTCTCTTTTCAAGACACCAAATAATAGTCTGAATTTAAAAATCAATTAATGATATTATACATACACAGAAACATCAGTTCAGTTTTGCTTTTTTAAAACATAAATACTAGTTTTGCTGCTGAAAATAATTTTATTTGCTAAGCAAAAAGATAGTCAGTTCAGGCTTATAATGGATTAAAATACAAAAAGCAGGTTTCATTCAGAACCCTCAAAAAGAATGATGTTAGATTTCATAGTATTGAATGGTCAAGATATGATGCCTCAGAAAAGAACACTGAATCAAGAAGAGACTTGCAGGGAATGGAAGGAGGTAGCACTTCAGAAGATGAATGATTTTAAAGCGAGCATTTTCTTCCTACAAATGGAGTTAGAAAACAGAAGGCAGATGCTGTCTGATTATCTTAGATTCAGCTAAAGTGGGATGTCATTTGTTATTCCAATTTACAGAAACTGCACAAAACAGTCATAACCAGAGCACATTCTCTTTCCTTACAACATGTTAATCATCATTACATCTCTTTCTGATCACTCCAGAAAGAAAAGTTGCAGATGTTCAAGGAATGGGTCACACATAAAAAAAGAGAACAATTCTTGAGATGAGTGCTCTTTTCTGCAGATGAAGTGAACAAAAATGAAATTTTATAATTTTGAAAATCAGATTTGAAGCTGTATCTATTTTCATGTTAATCACATTTTAATAAGATAAATAATATGAGAAATAATTTTGTATTTCATTTTCTACTTTTTCTCAGGGTACTTAAATTTTGAGACAAATACAATGAGACAAGTTCACTTTTGTTCTAGTATTGTTTTTGAATTCTTTAATAGAGGAGCATATTAAGTTATATACTCCAAATCACTGTGGTATTTTAGGAAATCATTTCTATAATAACTCAGTATGATTCTGAAACTCAAGTTTCCAGTTGACTTGGGAATAGGTTGGAAAATTCATGTATTAATTCATTTATTTTGCATTTATATGTTCTCTCTTCTCTGCTGATGCTCACTATGCAAATTGAAATTTACACAAATAATAGATTTGTAATGGATGGGGCAGACACTGCATTCAGACCTGAGTTCTGAAATAATGTGGGACAGAAAGACAGGGAACCTAAAATGTTGGTGTATTAGTCCATTCTCATGCTGCTAATAAATCCATACTTCAGACTGGGTAATTTATAAAAGAAAGAGGTTTAACCAACTCCTAGTTCAACATGGTTTGGGAAGCCTAAGGAAACTTACAATCATGGTGGAAGAGGAAGCAAACACATTTATCTTCACATGGTGGCATGAAGGAGAATGAGTGCTGAGCAAAGGGGGAAATGCCCCTCATAAAGCCATCAGATCTCATGAGAACATACTCACTATCATGAGAACAGCACTATGGGGGTAACTATCCCATGATTCAATTACCTCCTACTGGGTTCCTCTCATGACACATGGGATTATGGGAACTAAGTACAAGATGAGATTTGGGTGGGGACACAAGCAAACCATACCAGTTGGTATTTTAAAGATTAAGGGATACTTTTAGGTAGAAAAATATCCCAGAAAGATAATTATATTTTTATTGTCCCCTGAGTGGTTTATTTTTTAAATAGAGACAGAGTCTTACTATGTTGCCAAGACTAGCCTCAAACTCCTAGCCTTCAGTGATCTTCCCACCTAGACTTACCAAAGTGCTAGGATTATAGGTGTGAGCTACTGTGCCTGGTCCTTAAATAATTTTATGTTAAGAATCTTAAATCTCTTTGGGACTCTATTTCACTAGAGTTAATATTTATTTGTTGGCTGGCCTCAATGGCTAATGCTTGTAATCCCAGCACTTTGGGAGGCCATGGCAGGCGGATCACAAGGTGCGGAGTTCAAAACCAGCCTGACCAACATGGTGAAACCCCATCTTTACTAAAAATACAAAAATTAGCCAGGTTTGGTGGTGCATACCTGTAATTCTAGCTACTCAGAAGGCTGAGGCAGGAGAATCACTTGAACGCAGAGGCAGAGGTTGCAGTAAGCCAAGATCATGCCACTGCACTCAAGCCTACATGACAGAGCAAGACTCTGCCCCACAAAAGGAAAAAAAAAGGATATTTGTTTCTTTTCTATACTTGTCACAATATATTCATGCAAAATTTAATTTTTAACAACTATTAAAAAACCTTAGTCTCTCATAATATAAATTGATATAATTATTCAGTCTTCTTTACAGAAATACATGACAAACAAGCAACAAAAATAGGAAGGGATAACTTTTTTTGATAATTTGTTTTCAACAAACATAGTAAGCATATTATATCTACAGCACTATGTAGGCACTATGGAACAAATGAACTTATTCCCTATAATGTAAGGTCTAGCAGAGGAAATGAAATTGTAATTTCACAGTTGTGGATGGTAGCATAAAACAAATGCATAATTAGCTTTCAAAGAGGTACACAATGTGATAAGTAATTAACTGCAATGAAAGTTAAAAAAGTCTTTATAAGACATTGTATAAACACATTCCAATTAAAAACATAATAGAAACACAGACTTAAATATACCCATATACATAGATATACTGTATTATTAAATATGCCTTTTGGCCCACAGATTTGATCCTTTACATATTACATCAGACTCACTTCTTCCACAACTGTCCTATAACTTAATTAAAATGAAATCGGGAATATACTTGGAAGTATCAAAAGTACTGGAATAAATATTACACAATAGCCAACTAGGTAAAATGACAAGGAGAAAAGTCTGGTTCATCAAGGAAATAAGTGTTATAAATGAGGGCAATTCGGGGATGTGCTAGGAGAGATGGAATAGAAGAATATGGAAACTTGTGAAAGAAATGGCATACTTTTTATCATTATTATACTTTAAGTTCCAGGGTACGTGTGCAGAACATACAGGTTTGTTACATAGGTATACGCCTGCCATGGTGGTTTACTGCATCCATCACCCAGTCATCTACATTAGATATTTCTCCTAATGCTATCCCTCCCCTGGCCCTCACCCCCTGCTATCCCTCCCCTAGCACTCCCACTCCCCAACAGGCCCTGGTGTGTGATGTTTCCCACATTGTGTCCATGTGTTATTGTTCAACACCAGTTTATGAGTGAGAAAATGTGGTGTTTGGTTTTCTTTTCTTGTGTGAGTTTCCTGAGAATGATGGTTTTAATGAATTTGTAGTGTGATTGCCTCTAACCAACTCAATATTCTACACAGTTTTTACATTATGTAAAAATACTATGTACACTGTTAGAATAGGTAAGTAGCATAATATGACCTTTTACACAGCTAGAGCACAGGAGTACTTAAAGTGTAGCAGACAATAGTGTTGTCACTGGAGAAATTTTATGTTTGTTCTTTTTGCTAAAACAAAATGAAATGGAGGTGACACAATAATCACAATTTTGAATCTGAGGGGAAAGGGAGTAGCTTAGTAGGAAGAGGACCCTGCTTGAAACACATATTATCCAAATCTCATGGGAAGTAGAAGAAAATGTTTTGGAAAGAAACAAAGAGAATTAGAATTATCTAGAAATCAACAAAAGCTGAGAAGTATCAGGGCAAATACCATATATATATATATATACACACACACACACACACACACATACACGCTCACACACACTCACATATGCATACACTTATACACACTCATACATATACACACATACCTCTATAAAATAGCATATATAGTACTATTCTATTATTAATTATTTATAGTCATATGCAAAGTTATTCTTTGACACCCCTCATCCCTGCCAAATAATGTGAAAAGAAAGAAATACGGTATTTAGCCAGTGTGGTCTATCTACATATTGATTTGTTTGATTGTTTATTTTGAAATCTTCATTAAAATGTTAAGATGAAGGGCGGAAGTGGTAAACTTCGCTTCTGAAAATGTTGGTTTGCAATGTATTAATAACTGATGGTCCTCTGTATCTCATTCCTATGCATCCTTTAAAATTCAACTATTGACTAAATGGTTTATGAAATCCTTCAAAATTATCTGGGCTCAAATAGATGACTTTTCACTGAAGCCCTTGCAAATCATTGTCTAAAGCATTTACTTTATTAAATAGTACATAGTCAATATTTTTTTGTGCAGTGTAAAACTAAAAATATATACATTTGAAAGTCAATAAGTCAAGTTTAGTAAAGATAAAGATTTTGCATTTGAGAATAATTGCAGGTTCTACACCTATAATTTCAGAACTTTTGGAGGCCAAGGAGGGAGGATTGCCTGACCCTAGGAGTTTTAGACCAACCTGAGCAAATAATAAAATGCACAACCCTACAAAATTAGAATATAAAATTAGCATGGCATAGTGGCACATGTCTGTGGTCTCGGGTACCCAGGAGGCTTGTGAGGGAAGGTTGCTTGAGCCTGGGAGGTGCAGTCTGCGGTGAGCCATGACTGTGTCACTGTATTCCAGCTAGGTTAACAAAGTGAGATGCTGTCTCAAAAAACAAAGAAACAAAAATTGAAAGGCTCCATTTTAAATTACTGGTAAGAGAAACATTGCAGTTTTCAGTATGAGAGTAATATAATTCAGTATAGGTATTGATTATGTATGGGGAATGGAGAAATTATGTACGAGGAATAAAGAGAAGGAATAAGGATTTTATACACACATATATACATACATATATATATATAATCTTGCTCTATAACATTTTCATAGTTGTGTCTAAGTCCTCCTCATACTCCTCATCTATGTACAGAGAAAAAATATTGGCAGCATTATATACTTATATATGTCTGTCTGTCTGTCTCTCTCTCTCTCTCTCTCTATCTATCTGACATATTTATCTGTCTATATGGAAAAGAGAGCGAGAGAGAGATCATGGTAAATGTGTTCATAGCTTTTCCTAAACAGATTTTCTGCTTTCATTTGTTTTCCATTAGATTATTTTATATCTCTTTTATATCATCAAAGAACACAAAGATTATGCTGATTCAGAGCAGATTTTCAATCAATACCCATTGAATCGAAAGAAATTATATAGTTAAATAATTTTAAGACCTTATTCTCCTTTTTGTGATCAAACGTGGAAACATTTTCTCTGTAAAATTCAATAGAAAGAACATCAGTGCTCACACAGATGAATGAACACAAAGCAATATAGACTATAATACATTGAATTAGACAACTGAAGGTTTTATCTAGGATATTTGCCTTTATCTCTATAGTTAAATAGATCACTTTTTTTTTTTTTTTTTTTGAGATGGAGTTTCATTCTTCAGCGCCAGGCTGAAGTGCAATGGCGCGATCTCGGCTCACCGCAACCTCCGCCTCCTGGGTTCAGGCAATTCTCCTGCCTCAGCTTCCTGAGTAGCTGGGATTACAGGTACGCGCCACCATGCCCAGCTAATTTTTTGTATTTTCAGTAGAGATGGGGTTTCACCATGTGGACCACAGTGGTCTCGATCTCTTGACTTCGTGATCCACCCGTCTTGGCCTCCTAAAGTGCTGGGATTACAGGCATGAGCCACCGCGCCCGACCAAACAGACCACTATTTAATAAAACATAACTGAATTGTATAATAACACTAACATGGTCAAATTTTACCCATTGGTAAAATTTGAGTTAATCAAACACAAAATGATTTCTTTACTAAGAATAAAGTAAGGCAAGTGGTGATTACTATAACAAAAATAATTATTTGCAACCAAAGTTCAAAAATGCATATGCACATGGAAATCAAATGTGAGTCTTTAAGAAAACTGTATTACATTTTAACATGAAGAGAGATATACATACCTTAGCTTGACATATAACTAGTATTTTTTGTTAAGGATTTTCTATCAAAAGATACTTCTATTTATAGTGTACATTACTGTTCCGATGTGTACTCTCCCAGCATTATAATTTTATATAATCTAAATGTGAGCAAACTAAAATCTTGAGTTGTCACACTTCCATATGGCTATCTCAAAATGAAATTTAACAGCTCTTATGTTCTGTAATAGAGTGACTTCCAAAACAATAATAATGTCTGTCCTAAATAAGATTTCATGACCTAAAGAAAAGCTGTTTAACTCAGAAGGGTATTTTTTTTTTGTTGGGGGGGGGGTTTGTTGTTCACATTTTTCTAGTAATTTTGAAAGTCGAGGTTTTCATTTGTCCACCCAGGTTTTTTTCTCCATCCTTCTTCACCTTGTTAGTGTCTTACTTATTTGGGTCAGTAGAATCCTGACCTATGGCTGCCTTCTTATTTATTTATTTTTACTTTTTCTCCTTTTCCCAAGACAGGGTTCAGTGCAGTGGTGCAATCACTGCCCACTGTAGCCTGGGCTCAGGCGACCCTTCATCTCAGCCACCTGAGTAACTGGGAATACAGGAACATGCCATCATTCCTGGCTAATGCTTTATTTTTTTTGTAGAGATGGGATCTCACTATTCGCCCAGGCTAGTTTCAAATTCCAAAGCTCAAGTGACCCTCTTGCCTTGACATCCCAGAGTTATGAAATTACAGGAGTGAGTCACCATGCCTGGTCCTGCCCCCTGGTTTCTAATTGTGGTCTCCCAGTGGAGATACTGGAAGGCACTGCTTTCATTGTATGTATTCTCTTATTCTCTCACTCCCTGAGGCATCACTTGGCTGATTGTGTCCCTTGACAAAGGACACAACTCCTGTCAAATGGCATGTGAATTTTTTCCTCTCGGTTTCCTGCCTTTGATACCTGAATTAATTGCTCTAATGCACTGAACTAGATTTTATGATTTTTTTCTCAAACTTTCCTTAAATAAAATTCTCCTAAGAAACCAATTGAAATGAATAATCGTTTTCCTACGGAGTCTCTGAGTGCTATACTCATATATATACTTCCCAAAGTAAAAATAACTAAGCATCTCTTTGGTTTGGGAAGCTTAATAGATGTGACAAAAATAGCTTCCTTTTTTTGGTCTGTTCTGTAAACTTTTATTTAGGTTAAGTCTAACCTTTCTTTTCTGCTCTCCATTTTCTCTCCTGTGCTAAGCAGCCACTCCTTTCCATTTTTCCAAAGAGCGAATTGAAGTTTCCTGCTTTAGGATAATGGTAGGAAAAGGAGGAAAGAAAAAAGAAATTTTAAATGGGAGAACAGTGGTAGTAAGGAGAAAAAAGAAGAGAAAAGAAAAAAAGAAAAAAGAGGATGAAATTCAAATTCACAGCACATATTTTTCTTGCTGCATTTGAATTTGCCCAACCTCGGTCCATAATATTGAGAGAAAAGAGGAAGGCAAAGAAAATATTAAAAAGAAGAAAATTGTGTCCTTTAAATGTGGCACTTTCATTGTGGTTACAGAAACAGTTTTTAGACCTCCGGGTAATACAGTGCTCTTCCTATAACTTCAATTCAGATTTCATCTTCTCACCTTTCTTTATCTCGAAGATATCTTATCTTAGATCAATCTTTTAAGCATTCTTTCTCACTTCACACATTTCAGTTTCCATTTTCATTTTTTATTCCCAATTTCTGTTGGTTACATTTTCAGAAATATTTTCAGCTTATTGTAGCAATATTTACCAGACTACTCAATGTTTGTTACAAAAAAATGTAATCTTTTTATACATAACTGATATTAGTCTAATATTTACTCTAAATAAAACAGTTTAGTTTACATGTTTTTGTAATGAGCTAATGAGGAGGACAAGAGAGTCAGTGTGTTGATAGACACTAAAGGAGAGTGAAAACAAAGTGAAAAAATGAATAGAATAAAAGAAAATCAGGCTCTTAGAGACCACAGGCCAAGTTACAAAAATAGTCAATAAGAATTAATTTGAATTATGATGTCATAAAGATTTAGATCATAAGAATATCATTGTTTTATACTGAAGTCCACTATCCTCAAATTATTTTAAGTGGAGGGTGTTTCAGTATCTGTTCCTGTTGATATAGTTTGCACTAGCTTCATGAGAGTACAAAGATACTGGGATTCACAGTCCTAGAGGAAGAGTCCCACCTTTTCTAAGCTTTCTTTCCAGGTTCTCACTGTGAAGACCCAAGAAAGATCCCTCATAGCTTTCCTCCCCTCACGCCAAGAGGAAAAAAGAGAAATATTTGTAAATATCAACAGCGCCTCCTTCCTGAAAAGAGGTCTACTCTCCAGTGAATAGTGCTTTGGAAGAACACAATTCTGAAAACTTACATCAGCTGGGGGAAGGAAATTACTCATTTTTAACCTCCTTAAATCTTCTGGTCTCACCTAAGGAAATTAAGAGAGAAATACAGCCAAAGGGGATACTGATTCAAAAAGCCCAATTGGAAATGATTCAATCAGAGAAGGAAATATAGTCTAGGAGTGAAATGGCATACCACCAAAGGACAGACCTAAATGCATGTAAAAGCCACACCCATGAGACAAAGAAAAAATTAATAATAAGATTTTTTAAATTTCCCCCTTCTCACATCCAACTACCACACCAAGGTAGCTCAATAGTGAATTTCAGTTGAAAGAGCTGCAAGAAGTAGACTCCTTAAGAATAACAGCATGTATAAAACCCAAGAGAGAATATAAAAACATAAATACTAGAAAAATTAGAAGATTCTTAGATCAACAGCCACAAAAAAATTTACATATAGCTCAACTCATAATCAGATTTACATAAATGCACAAATGCCTATTTACCTGAGATCATATTGTCAAATGCAACATATCTGGTTCACAACAAAAAATTATGTCATGACAAATAGAAAGAAAAATAATATTTTGAAAAGACAATGCAATCATCAAGATTAAATTCATTCATGACATAAATTTTGGAATTACCACACAGAGAATTTTAAATGCCTATGATTGATATATTAAGGATTCTAACGGGGGAAGTATACAGCACACAGGAATAGATGGATATGGCAAGTCGAAACAGGAAGCTTTTTTAAAAAGGCAAAGGTTTGAACTGAAAATTGCTGTAAGAAAAAATAACGTATTCAATGTGTCTATCGGTATACTTGACATAATTTAGAAAGAATCAGTGAACGTGAGATAAATCGATAGATAATATCCCCAAACTGCAGTGCATAGAAAAAAATCTGAAAAAACAAAACAAAACAAAACAAAACAAAACAGACAGACAAAAGAAGACAGAAACTGTGAGACTATTTCAAAAAGTATGGTAGACAGGTAAATGTAATATAAGAAAGAATATAAAGAAGAAATATTTGAAGTAGTAAGGACTGATAATGTTTTCATAATTAATGAGACACCAAATCATAGAGCCAAGAAACTCAGAGAATATCAAGCAGGATAAACACCGAAAAATTTACACATAGGCATATTTTATTTAAACTGAAGAAAATCAAACACACACAAAAAAGAGAAATCTTTGTAAATATCAACAGGGCTTCCTTCCTAAAAAGAGGTCTACTCTCCAGTGAATAGTGCTTTGGAAGAACACAATTCTGAAAACTTACAATTTTTGTAAAAGCTAAAAAATAATAATAATTAAAGCCTATATTTTTGTAAAACGTAAAAAAATAATAATAATTAAAACCTAAAACCCATTAACAATAAGAGAAAAAAGGATAAGAATTATAGTAGACTTTTCAACAGAAACTATGCAAGCCAGAAGAGAATGGAGAAAAATATTTTGAATTGAGGAAATAATAAACACTAACGTATAATTTTATATCCATTGGTAGTTTTCCTTAAAGGTTAAGAATAAATAAAGCCTGTATCAGACAAGTGAACACTCAGGGAATTTATCAACAGCATATCTGTCCTGCAAGAAATATTGAAAAATATTTTTCAAGCAGAAAGGAAATTACATAGGTCACAATTTTGAATTAACATGAATATAGAAGAGTATCTGGGGAAAAAGTAAAAGTAAAATAAAATATTTTATTCTTCTTATTCTTTATTTAAATGATAATTTTTAAAAATCCACGAATATGGACAATGTGTTGGGTGAGGAAATCATGTAAAAAAGTAAAATGAATTACAGATATTCCAAAAAAGTCTGGAGAGAGTAATTGAGAATATTCTTTTATAAAGAATATGTAGCAATTGTAAAGCAATGTGGTATTGTTTTAAAGCCAATTTAGATTGAAAATAAATATTATAAAGTATAGAGTCATCCCTAAAGTTTTTGTTATAATATGTGTATCATTGATTAAATAAGACAGGAGAAAAAAAAATATTTGAAATACTTAAATGAAACCAGGTGAGTCAGAAGGAAAAGAAAAATAAGAAACAAGAAAAATTCAAAATATAAAAAGTTACCAACATGGTAACTCTCAATCCAACTTTATCAATAACAACATGAAATGTAAATATTTAAATATATTTATTTTAAAAATAGGTTTTTAGAATGGATACAAAATATCTAATCATATGTTCTACAAAATAGTTTTAAATATATTTTAAAATACTCAGGTTAAAACTTAAGGGATAGAGAAAGATATAGCATGCACACAGTAATCAAATGGAAATGGAAGAAACTATCATAATTTCAGAAAAAAATTTAAAAAATTAATTAAAATATACCATGCACACGGTAATCAAATGGAAATGGATGAAACTATATTTTTAAAAAATGATTTTTTTTCTGAAATTAATATAGTTTCTTCCATTTCCATTTGATTACTTTGTGCATGGTATTTAAAGTAAAACAAAATAATAATAAATACAATAACAGAATATACAATAAATAGGCATTTAAAATAAAACAAAATAAAATCACAATAAATAAAATAACAATATACAATTCCAAAGTGTAAATTATTAATGACAAATGGATAAGTTGGACTATATTAAAGTGAGAAACTTCTACTCTGTGAAAGACACTTAAGAAAATGGAAAAGCAAAACATAAATTGCTGCAAAATGCATATCTGCTAAAGTACTTGCATCAGATTATGTTGAAAACCTCTAAAACTTAGCAATAAGGAGATAAATAGCTCAATTAAAAATGAACAAACCATCTGAACAGACATCTCAACAAAGAAGATGTACAAATAATGAGTACATACATATGTAAAGTGAAATACAATTAAGGGATATTAAAAGGAAAAATAGGCCAGGTATGGTGTTTCACGTCTGTAATCCCAGCATTTTGGGAGTCCAAGGTGGGTAGATTGTTTGAGGCCAGGAATTCAAGACCAGTCTAGCCAACATGGGGAAACCCCATCTCTACTATAAAATACAAAAATTAACCAGGCATGGTGGTGGATACCGGTAATCCCAGCTATTGAGAGACTGAGGCATGAGAATTGACTGAACTTGGGAGGCAGAGATTGCAATGAGTCAACATCACACCACTGAACTCTAGCATGGGAGACAGAGTGAGAATCCGATGCAAAAAATAAAAAATAATAAATAATAAAACAAAATAAAATAACCAGATACTGCTACAGATCTATTAGAATGATTAAAGTCAAAAAATAATAACAATTTCAGACAAAGATAATAAGCAACAATATTTTAATTCATTTACGATGGGATTGAAAACTAATATCCACACTTTGAAAGATAATTGGCAGTTTCTAAAAAAAGCTAAACATAATCTACCAAAATGATTTGGCAATCACACTCTGAGGTATTCACCCAGTTGAAAATATGCCCCCCTAAAAACTTGTGTGTGACTATTTATGACAGCTTTATTCATATTGCCAAAAACCAGAAGCACCCAAGATTCCATTCAATAGGTGAATGGATAAACTCATCAACTCAACTGAATCTTTTTCAGTGATAAAGTTATCAAGCCATGCAAAAACATAGATGAATCTTCAAAATATGTTAAGTTAAAGAAATCAGTCTAGAGAAATGATACATACTTTATTATTCTATTAAATAATACTTAGTAAAGGTAAACCTACAGTGATCAACACCCCAGTGGTTGCTAATTGGGGGAAGGGGGCACATTGAAAAGTAGCACAAAGGAGCAATTTTAGAGCAAGGATATTATTTTTCTATGAAGCCTTAATAGTGAATATATGCCACTAAGTATTTTTTGAAAACCGTAGAACTTCAAAGCAGTAAGAACAAATTTTAATGTATGATTTTTTTAAATGAAGCAACCAAAAGATTCAGAATGGAATTCAGAATTTTCCAAACAACCCGCTTTACAGATGTATGAAATAAGCTCACTGAAGGGTCTTGGAGGAAAAGATGCCGAACCAAGTAACTCTGGCAATGAAGTAAGTCTTTACAGAATAAAGGCCAAAGAAAATCCACACATGAGCTGTATTCTACTTGATAAAATTGTTTTCCCATATATTATGGATTAACAATTTATAACAATGAAATTAATGTATATTTGAATAGAACAATTACATAAATTGATGATGGATGTTGGCGGTGATGTTTTCACTGTTGAAGGGGGAAATTACAGACAAGAAAAAGAAAAGCAGAATTATCCAAGCAGTTCTGGATTACAGTTGGAAACATCATTATGAATTCCTGTTTAGCTTAATATAGAGGCAAATAGATACCTACCTCAATATTTATGGTATGCATAATATACCAGTTAGTATGTGCACTATATTTCCTTGCTCTCTTTGCTAAAGTAATCACAACTTTTTTGAGAGATTGATTATAATAAAACTAAGTTAATGAATATGCAGTCTGACCTTGCATCATCTTGAAGTGCCAGAATGTAAGAAACCACTCAAAACCAATCAAACAGAACCACAAACAAGTGATGAGAATATGTTAAAAGAACACAACAATCAATTTAAAGAGTTCCCAATGGCCAAAGTTAGAACAATTGGAGCAACAAAGTGAAGTAGTAGTACATTATAATCCAAAACATGGCATAAATGCCCGTGAGTCCATAGTTATATAAAATAATGATCAAACATATAAATAAGATGGGAGAATACATGATCTTTTGTGCAGAGGAATTTCAAATATTGCATGTCACTACACTGCCCTCTATGAGGTGGAGTATAACTCTCCACTCTTTAATGTGAGTTTCACCTAGTGATTTCTTTCCAATTACTACAGTATATAAAGGGGGAAAACAGTAAGTGCATAGTGTAGAAATCTGACAAACACTGTGCCAGCCAGGTGTTCAAGATTAACCACAAGATTGTAAATCATGCTGATAATATCAATTCTTGACACAGTGTGATGAAAATTGCACTTTTGCTCTATGGTTTTCCAAAAACCCATGACCTTAGCCTAATCCTGAGAAAACATCAGACAAATCCCAAATGAGGGATGTATTAACAAATAACTGGTGGATGTTTTGGAAATTGTCAATGTTATCAAAACTAAGGAAAGTCTGGGAAATTGTCACATCCAAGAAGAGCCTAGGTAGACATGACAACTAAATGAGCTGGGGTATTCTATAGAAAATCTGGAACAGAAAAAGGACATTAAGTTAAACAAAGTAAATCTGAAGAAAATATAGCCCTTAGTTAATATTAATGGTTCACTATTGGTTCATTGTGACAAATGCACCATACTAATGTGAGATGTTAAAATAAGGCAAAACTCAGAATGGAGTATATAACAACAAACTAATGTCTTCAAAACTTTTCTGTAATTCTAGAAGTATTCTAAAATTGAAAGTTTATTTTAAAAAGAGATTCACCATCATTCATACACAGGAAGTCTAGAATTATGAAATTTAAGTGCTAAAACTAGTTTTGCAGCCTCCTTAAGCATAAAAAAAAAGGCTCTATTGAAGCAAAGGGAATTATGGTACCTTTCTCAGAAAATTATTTTGAGAATCAAATAATGTGTCTTAATGTCAATTATTATTCATAGTGATAGTCTCAATGCCTAAAACAAGTTAGTTTATCAATGAAATAAAGCAATCACCATATTCCCTCTTTCTGTTTTCACTCTAGCACACACAGTAATCCACTTAACCATCTTCCCCTTTCATTGAGTTAAAAAATAAATCAATCAAAGATTAGCTGGCTCAGATAAAGAAACAGGGGCTTCAAAATGATGGAACAGATTCTTTTGAAAAGTTGAATTTCTATATTAGGATTCAGAAAGTGTAAACTGAGAATGTGTATTTATTTAGCTACATAGTATACTCTATGTTCAGAGACTGGTATAGAGTCGGTAGAAAGTAAATGTTAGTAATCACAGATGCTTTATCCAAGGGATTTTTGTTAAATATGTTTCAGTGTTTGTTTTAAATAATACATGAGCTTAGTATGCCCTGTAAATCTATGTATTAATCTATGAGCCGATATCGCACCACTAAACTCTAACATGGGAGACAGAGTGAGAATCTGATGCAAAAAAATAATAATAAGACAAAATAACAATGAGATACTGCTATAGATCTATTATCAATTTATGTAATTGTTCTATTCAATATACATTAATATCATTATTATAAATTGATAGTCCATAACATATGGGAAAAGAATTTTATCAAGTAGAATGCAGCTCTTGTGTGGATTTTTCTTTGGCCTTTAGTAAGACTTCATTCATATGCTAAGTGTGTGCTATGCATTTGACTAAGCTATGAAAATTTACTAAAATATATCACTTATACATATACACATGCATATATATTCTTGATTTGGAACTCAATATTAATGAGTGAAATAGAATGTATTGCAAATGAAAACAACATAAAATAATACAATGAAAAATGGGTCAATCCATCAAGAATTCATCACAAGAAAATGTGTTCAACATATTTTTACCTATGTTACAGCAACAAAATCGAGGAGGAGGGATGAATGGAAAGAGAAGATTCAGATTGTTAAAGGTGGAAATCTAAGAGGAAAGAAAGTGTTAGGCAAGAAAGTTGTTGAAGTTCTGCATGATAGCTTTTTCTATACAGGGAACAATGTAAGTTTTTGAGAAAAGGAATAAAATTAAAAAAAAGTAGGCAGAGTGATTGCTGGGTTTAATGTTTTTAAACAACAAGTAACCAGGTTATGAGAAACAGATGAATAGTAGATCTAATTAATTATTGTTATATTGAATATTAAAGTTTGTGTGTAGGACTGGTTTAGGTGATGGCAAGATCTAGGATATACTTATTTTTATACATGATTAAATATGAAGAATAATATGGTCAAAGTCAAGACAGTGGGTGTTTTTTTCTCAATACCAAAGACGAATATCTGCACATTTTTACCTGAAACAATCTTGTGTGTGTGTGTGTACTTGATGTCCTGGCATAATTATCAGTAACACTTTTGTCCACTCTTGAAGCTTACTAATTTGAATACAAACTATATGATTATTTCATCACTTTGGGCTAGTAGCCAATTTCCACAATAATTTGGAAATAGCCAGGAATTCTTAAGAAAATACCGCATATTCTCACTCATAGGTGGGTGAGGAAAAGTGAGAGCACATGGACACAGGGAGGGGAGTACTGAACACTGGGGTCTATTGGGGGGAAAAGGGGAGGGCCAGCAGGGAGGAGGAGTGGGGGAGGGATAGCCTGGGGATAAATGCCAAATGTGGGTGAAGGGGTAGAAGGAAGCAAAACACACGGCCATGATCTATGCAACTGTCTTGCATGTTCTGCACATGTACCCCAAATCCTAAAATGCAATAAAAAAATAAA
>CAUYOR010082548.1:0-19039 GCA_963573925.1 Callimico goeldii | reverse complement strand
GTTTCCATACAGAAAATCAGATGCCATCTTAGGAACAATGGTGGAGATGTAATTTAGGTCAATGAGCGAGAGCTGACTAAGTAGGAAATACATGGGTGTGTGGAGACAGGTGTCCAAGAAGATGAGAAGAATCATGGATAGGTTTCCACTTAGAGCCATTAGGAAAATGAGAACAATGAGAACGAAGAGGAAAAGGCCAATTCTTGATGGTGGGAACAACCCCAATAAGATGAAATCAGTTGATGTTTGAGTGTAGTTTTCCGTGGGGCATTCCTACCATTTTTTCCTGAAGGGAGACACAAGGGTAAGTGAAGTACAGTAGTTCCCCCTTATCCACAGGTGATAAGACCCCCAGTGGATGCCTGAAACTGAGAATAATACTGAATCTTATAGACACTATTTCTTTGGATTTTGTGATGTATTTATGATGAAGTTCAATTTATAAATTAGGCAAGAGTAACAAAAAATAATACAATAGAACAATTATAAAAATAAAGTATAATAAAATTATGTAAACATGGTATCTTTTTCTCTCAAAATATCTTATTTTACCCTAACCCTCGTTTTGTGACGATGAAGTATTTTGTGACATGATAAAAATGCCTACTTTACAAAATGCCTACGTGATGGGACAAAATGAAGCGAATCATGTAGGCATTGTGATGCAGTGTCAGGCTACTATTTAAACCCAATCTTAAACTTATTAATTGTTTCTTTCTCAAATTTTCCACGTAATATTTTCAGATGGCAGTCCATCACAAGTACCCAAAGATACAAAAACTAAAACAGCAGATTAAGAGGTAACTACTTTATAGAATAGTCAGTCATTAAAACTATTTCTTTAGTTACACTATAAATTATTTGTAAAATTTTACAGATCCTAAATGAAGAACTGATCTTACTTATTTATTATTTTATTTTATTTTATTTATTGAGACACGGTTTCAGTCTGTCACCCTGGCTGGACTGATTGATTGATTGATTGACAAAGGGTCTCACTCTGTCTCCCTGGCTGGACTGCAGTTGCCTGATCTCGGCTCACTGCAGCCTCAACTTCCCAGGCTAAAGCCTCAGTAGCTTCCAGATTGAGTTTAATGTATGTGTGTTCACTTGGGAATATCCAATGACACATGAAACTTGGGGGATAAGTCATTTAAAACAGAGGCTGCCCTTAATCCAAGGCTGTAAAAGGAATTCTATTCATTTCTTTAAATGTTTCCTGGGAGTGTTAAGGATCATTTCAATGGAGAAAGATACAAATATATTTATTCAGATTCTCCCAATATTGTTGTCTCAAAATTTTATGGAATCCTGCATTTTATATGTTGTTATTTGGTAAGTAGATTGTAATAACGTGTCTACATATATTAATTTGTTAATTTTCATTTTATTGCCTAGCAATTAAATACATTAAAATGGAATGTGGTGAATTTAAAATACACATATTACCACAAATTCTTATAATACCTTACATACGGGGAACAATTTTTAATTTGCTGTAAGTACTATTAATTTTCAAATTGTTCTCATTATGGTCCAAATTGCTATTGAATTATAAAGACATTATTAAATTGTAAAACAAGAATTAGAAGAAAAATGCAACCTATTTTGCTGGGACACAATTTAGAAAATATTCAATGTCGCATTTTTTATTGCAGGCAATGCCTTGAATGTTCTTAGACTTCCCATGATGTCCAATAATTGAATTTCTCTTGGGACAAGGTCTTACTGGTTCCGTTTAAGAATTTTTCTATGAAATTTTTTGTCTTACTCGTTCTGTTTAAGAATTTTTCTATGAAATTTTTGTGGCAAAATAAACATTGCATAAAATTTACCATTATAATAATTTTGGACTGTACCATTCATAACATTAAGAAGGTTCACATTTTTTCTCCTTTCCAGTATTTTTTATCATGAAGATAAGGTATAGATTCCCAGTTCTGTACAACACTCAACACCTCCACATTTTTTTTAATCACCCAAACTATATCCTCTCATCCTGTAAATAATCTGTCCCCATTCTCACCTTCTCTGAGTCCTTCTAACCACTATTCCACTTTAAGTATATTTTAATTGCCTCCTCCAAGTTCCTCTTAAAGGTGGAATTGTGCAATATTTGGCTTATTTATTTGTGGCTTATTTCAATTAAAATAATGTTCTTAAGGTTCTATGTGGTAGCTTATATCAGAATTTCATTCTTTTATGAGGCAAAAAATATTTTATTGTATGCATACATCATACTTTTTTCCATTCATTCCCTTTAGACATTTGGGTTATTTACCTTTTGGCTATTGTGAATAATCTTGCTATGAACATTGGTATCCAAATATCTTTTTCAGTGTCTGCTCTTAATTAATTATTCGTTGGATATACCTGGAAGTGGGATCCTTAATATATGTTGCCACAATGTTCTTTAAAAACTTTTTGTACGATATTTCATGAATGTCTACAGTATATTATGATGTGCAATTCACCAAAACATTGTTAACATTAATTACTATTGTTTTAAAATTTCCAATTGTGAAAGACAAAATAATGACTTCATTTGTTGAAGTTTCATCTATATCTTCATATCTTATGTTAAATATGTAATGATATTTCTCTAGTATAAACAGTTAACATGTTATAATAAAATTAACTTGGACATTTACTTCATTAAAACGTTTTTCTCGTTTTTGCTATGAATCACACCATTTAGGGGAGAAGTGCTCAGAGGGGCTTAGCAGCAGCTGAGCCGTGAAGAGGAGGCCCCTAAGCCTACCCCATACCTGAGCTGCTGGTGGGAGAGGAGGAGGCCTGACCGTGGGAACAAGAAGGGAGACTGTGAAGACCATCCCCATCCCCAAGGGAGCCTCTCCCCAGGTACCTTGGTCCAGAACGCGCCCGGATGCCCTTCCGGAGGAGACACCACTGTGAGGAGCAGAGCCCTATGCTTTGGAGAGGGTCTTCATGCGCTCATTGTGGTCGGCGTCAGGGGAACGGGTCTACCCTGGACCCACAAGCCCGCGCCCACTGCCGAAGACACCCGCTGGGTCCTGCAGCGGCGCGTCCTCCGGAGCCGGAAGTGAGCCCTGCGCAGGCGCGGAAGATGCTAAGGACGCGCCACCTGCTGTGCCGGGTCCGCCATTGGCTCCAGGAGCGGTGAAGACCGCGGGAACCTGGGCCGAGGCGCCTTCGGCGAGGTGGTGAGTGCTTGGGCCCTGCAGGAAGGAAGTCTCGGGCTGCTCTGAAGGTCATCCGCAATGTGGGCGAGTACTGGGAGGCGGAACCACCAGAAATCAACGCTCTCCAGAAAAATAAGGGCGGACTAAGAGAACCAGCCCCTGTGCGTCTTGGTGTGTGACTGGTTCACCGTCCAGGGCCATCACCTTTGAGCTGCCAAGGAGAATCACTTCCAGCCATTCCCCTATCACGTCTGGCACACGGCCCACCAGCTCTGCCACACCCTCAGGCTTCTGCGTGAGAACCGGCTGACCCACACACGCATGAAGCCCGAGAACATCCTGCGTGTGAATTCTGAGTTTAACACCGTCTGCAGCGAGCACAGGAGCGATGAGAAGTCAGTGAGGAGCACCAGCGTCCGAATGGCGGCTTCCACGGGGCCACCTCTGACCGTGAGCATCACACCGCCATGGCGGCCACCGGCACTGTCGCCTGCCTGAAGCAACCCTTGAGCTGGGCTGGACACGCCCCTGCCATGTGGGGCATGGGCTGCGTTCTCTTTAAGTACTACCAGGGTTTCCAGACTTATGAAAACCAAAAGCACCCTTGGGCCCATCCCATCAAGCATAATGTGCTGGGCCAAGAAGCAGAAATTTTTCTACAAAGGGGTCGTAATTTGGGATGAGAACATCTCTGACGGCCGGTATGCGAAGAACTGTAAACGTCCGAAGAGTGACAGGCTCCAAGACTCTGGAGGACTTGTAGCTGTTTGACCTGATGAGGAGGGTGGTAAAATCGGACCCTGCCCAGCACATCACACTGGCCGAGACTCTTCTGCACCCCTTCTCTGCTGGCTTGACCCCTCTGGAATGGTCCTTCCACACAAGCCCCAACCCAAGGAGGTGACAGGCACAGGACACCGTATGAGGAAAGCAGAACTGGGCTGCCCAGTCCACATTCTCCAGCCCCACCACCAGGTCCCAAAGCCAGAACCACCCAATGGGCAGTGCAATGTAAAGCAAGCCAGGAGCCTGCAGGGGGCAGACTTGCTGCCCAGCTGCCAGAAAACACAGATTTGACACAAGCTGTTTATACGTTTACAGTTATAAAGGGCATCTTATTGTTTAAAATTTTTTAAAAATGAATTCCCAATAGAAATATTTATTGTCTTCTTTGAAATAACTTTTAGGATAAATTGCTAGAAGAGTTTGTAAAATATAATCCTATATGTATAAATGAAATCAGACATTTTTTATGAAATTCTTATTAATATTGTTGTATAGTTACTTCTAGCATAGGATGAGTAATTCAAACACTACTTATATCTGTATACGTGTGTACCTATATATGTGTGTGCATATATATGTATATATATAAAATTTTACTAAACAAAGGTGTTCACAAATCAAGCAAAGAATGGAGATTTCACATCAAATTTGTGAATTTTTGATAAATGATTTTTAGCAATATAATTTTACAAAGTTTTATGAAAATAAACATTATTTTAATAAACAATGGATGTGTGATTGTATTTTTAAAGATATTCTAATCAAGTCTTACAATTTTAGTATTAGGGAGTAGGACGCCTTGGGTAAGTTTTACTTCCTGTGACTGCTGCATGATTATAATTGGTACCACAGAAGGAAGAATACATTTTTAGAGGTATGTGTTTACAACACGAACACGTTATTATCCATTATTAACAAGGTTTCTGAAATATTCACTTCTTTCCATATGGACAAGATAGAAGCCTTGATTGTCTTTCTAGAAAACCTATCATGAGTATCCTTCAGGTATTTAATGTAGAAATAGAACACACATTCAGGAATTTTCCTATTTATTTTTCATGCAGAAACTTACTTTTGACCGTATTTTTGATCGCAGCCAGAACATCTTTATTCCTAAAGCTGTAGATTATAGGATTGAGTGAGGGCGTGAGGATCGTATAGAATATTGCCAGGAACTTATCCTGGCCTGGAGTGTGGTATGATTTAGGTCTCATATACGTAAAAATAAATGGCCCATAGTACATCATGACCAGAATCATGTGGAAAGAACAAGTGGAAAATGACCTTTTCCTTGCCTCTGAGGATTTCATCTGGAGGACAGTAAGAACAATTTGGCCATAAGAAGCAGAGATCAAGGAGAAAGGGATCAGCAGGAAGATCATGCCACTTACGTAAACCCCTTGTTCATAGCGTGTTGTATCTACACAGGACAACTTCAACATGGCGAGGACTTCACAGAAAAAGTGATCGATTGCCCGAGAGCCACAGAAGGGAAACTGCAGTGTGTAAGCTGTGTGGACTGTGGAGTTGAAAGCCCCAGCAAGCCAGGAGCCTCCAGCCATGAGAGCACTGGCACACTCCTTCATAAGAATCGGATAGCGCAGCGGGTGACAGATGGCCACATAGCGATCATAGGACATTGCAGCCAGGAGAAGGCACTCAGCACCCAGGAGGGTGAGGGACAGAAACACCTGGAACCCACAACCTGCAAGTGAAATCGTTCTGCTGCCTAACAGAAAGTCAGTGACCATTTTGGGAACGATGTTGGAAACATGCAAAATATCCATAATGGAGAGATGGCGGAGCAGAAAATACATCGGAGTGTGGAGTCGTGGGTCACTGCGAATAAGGAGAATCATGAGGGCATTTTCTGTGACACTCATAACGAAAATGACGAATATAAGTGAGTAGAAGACCAGACTTGCTGGGGAAGAAGAGAACAGTCCCACAAGTGTGAAGTCGCTACTGAAAGTGTGATTCGGCCAGCCCATCATGAATTCTCTATTTTTATTTTTTACCTAAAAAGAGATAACAGAGGAAAAAATAGTGTAAATCTTAATCTAATAATAGTATACCTGCATAACAAAATGAGAGTGAGTGATGCCTGTTTTGTGATCCACATGAAAGGGCTCTTAGCCGGTCCTTGGAGTGGGCATGTTTTACAAGATGGACAGTTATTTGTTCAGACCAATTGATGATATTCAGTGTATTGAGTGGGCCCTTGGCTCCATGGTGAGTCTCCTAATCTTAATTAATTCTGTATCATTTACTCAAGCCTACTCTTTTCTCAAATGTCACCTTCTCAAGGAGGCCTACCCTGCCACACCCTTTAGGAAATGTAAGGATGCCACTTGAACCCAAATTTCCTGGTCCTCCTTGCTCTGCTCCATTTTCCCATGTTTGCATATCACTTTAAACCTTCTAGTCCATTAAATAATAAACACACTGGTTATATTAACCATTTATTTTCATTCTGTGACAGAATTTTACCTTCAGAATGACAGATCCTTGTTCTGTTCACTGGTATAGCCAAATGCCTGGGGCAGTGCCTGGTGCATAGCAGTTGCTCAGTAATGTTTGTGGAATATTTGAATGCCATGAATGAACGGTGGAACTTAATTTTCTGTCTAAGGCATTTACTATTTAGATTAATTTATAGAAAATAAAATGTATAATTCTAAGACTTTTTCCAAAATAATAAGTAATGAAATATTGTCACAAAACCCAATATGTTTGTAATTTGAAACACTATATTTTAAATGTAAAAAATAGAAGTACCATTTAGTCAACATCAACAATGTATCTTTAAGGATATGATTTACATTTTCCTGTTTTGTTAACCTGTAGAAATTGATTTATAATTTATTAATTCTATGTGCATAATAGTAGGTGTTTACATTATTTATATTTTGATAGTGGTTTTTAAATTGTTACAATATAGTTATTTCTGTACCTCCTGTATGTATATTTCCCTCAGCATAAATACATATATATACACATGCACATATTAATATGTAAATTATAAAATTTATAAATCAGTCCAGGTTTCTGTCCTTCAGTAAATTTTATAATCATCAAAACAAATAACAAACGTTCAAAAATTAGTTTCCATCTTATTAACAACTACTTAAGTTTGAATAAAATGGGCTTAAATTTTTCCTTTTGTAAGATAAAAGTCAAAAGTAGGTCACCAACAATATATAAATAGATTTTTAATTTTTGTGAATATTGAGATTCTTCACAAATAAATTACAGAGCACTTAGTTCTATTTTAATTCCCTGGAATAACAACAGTGGTGTGTTATGACTTTAAGAGTTAGAAACAATACGCACCTCAATAAGGTTTACAGATACATGTGTAATTAGTGCTGCCTTTTAATTTTCTTCTGTTGTTTTTGAGACAGAGTCTTGCTCTGTTGCCCAGGCTGAGTGTAGCAGTGTGGTCTCAGCTCACTGCCACCTCAGGCTCCTGAGGTGAAGCAATTCTCAAGTGGCAGCCTCTGAGTAGCCGGGACTACAGGCACCACTACCGCACCCAGCTAAGTTAGTAGAGACGGGGTTTCACCATGTTGGTAGGCTGGTCTCAAACTCCTGACTACAAGTCATCCACCCACCTTGTCTTCCCGAAGTGCTGTGATAACAGGCGTGAGCCAGCACGCCCAGCCAGTCCTTCCTGTTTTGACACATGGCTTTGTAAAATTTGATGATATGCATAGATTCAGACATAAGGGCAGTGGTACCTTGCATGAGCTGATCATAAATACATTTACAAAATCAATAAATATTGCTGACAACTCAAAATCAACATACCTGTATCCAAAGTTCTTAACTTTCCCCACCCCCTGGAGTCATATCATTCTTCTGACTTTACTTGTTTAATTAATGATTTATTTATTGTTGTAGTTCCATGTCTTACTGGATCAACAACTCTTAGATGACTTCCTCACCCTTTTTAGGTCTCATTAATTCCTTTTTATAAGAATGATTTAAATTTTTTAGTGGTCTTTGAGTAAAAACATTTTCAGCTAAACATAAATTCTCCTTCTCCGTATTTCATATGGGCTTTTACATTTTTTAGAGCTCATATCACCTACACAGTAATACCTGTATTTTTTCTTCATAAACTGGAAGCAATCCACGATTTATTTATTATCTGCCTCTTTCAGCTTACTTCCAAGACTTATGACAACTATCCTGAGGCACCTGAAATTTCTGCAACTTTTTTTTCATGTCTCTTGGCCTAACCAATCAGGGCTCTGAAATATGCTCCCACGATGATGGAATGATTAAAGAACGCCTATCTTCTATGTTGCTCAGGAGTATTCCAACTTTGGGTGAAATCTGCCATCGTATGCAAAGAGGAATGCTCTACTACTGAGCTGTTACCGCATTCTTCATTCCATGTTTGAAAGTGGAGAAAACACGTATCACCTATCCTGTAGCTTCTTCCCCACACATGCAACCCTTTGCCAAGGTAAAGTTCATTCTCACCCATCTAGCTCCAAGTATTCCTTGTTAATAATGCTAAATGTAGGCAAAAAACATAAAATACACTCTACATCCATCTCTTTTCTGTAAGCTTGGAGATTAATCAGAGAACGTGCTCTTCTCAGGATTTTAAGTTTTTCAGTTTTTTTGGATCTGTAATTTTCAGGAAATTCTTTTGTTTCCCAAATCTGTTCGCATCTTTACATATACTTAAAGTTTTATCATTTGGAAGAAGCAGTCAGACAATCCAGTCTCAAATTTAACCAGTGGTCATTATACTTCACATAAACTGAGCATAAGAGAGCCACTTTGATTTGAAGAAACACCCGTCATGATTATGGAGAAAGAAAAAGTGACACCAGCATAAATCGTGTATGTAATTTCATACTAAGTTTAATACAAACAAAAGAATAGGCCACCGTTTTTTCCAGATGCATCATACTTCTTTCAAATGACAAGTGTATGTGATTAAATGTCTGTGTGTGGGTGTGAGTGACCGTGGGTAGGTGTGAGACCTTCCCACATCTAAAAATGTCTTCATTTTACAATAATTTCAGCTCCTTATTTAGCCAATTATTCCAAATAGTTTGTACATGTAGCTAAACTGTTTAATTTTGTCAGTGGAACCACTTCAGGGTCAGTATGCTTCTTCCCATTAGTGAATTAAACTGTTCCTTTCTGGTTACTGTGCAAATGTTCCCTTGACTTTACCCCTGCTTGAAAATTACTTCCTATGTATACACACCATCATGTCCAGTCTCCTTTTGTACTCTTCACTCATTGACTCCCTACACTCATATCTTTTTGAGCATTTTATACTTATGAAGTTTGGTAAAACACACCGCATAGTCATTAATTTAGACTTAGTTCAACTAAAACATACTGTTTCATTTATTTGCCAGATCTCTCCTTATACTGATAAAGTATACAACATTTAGACAATTAGAGGCCAATTGTTCACTAATATTGATATGATTTTACAGTCAAATGTTAAGCAGTTATTTGCTCCTACATTATTTATTTATATTAAATGTCTGCAAGACAAACACTAGACAAAGAATAAATCGTTGAATCTACTTTGTCTGAAAAATACTTATCTTGAAAAGTATATGAAATTTAACTTCTAGGGAATATTAAATATGTTTGCATATTTATATGTTATACTGTATAAGAATGATATTTTTACCTTTTCAACTTTCTATAAACCCATAATATGAATGTCCTACTTGCTATTATAACTATAAGCTTTATCATAAAAGCTTCAAATATCAGAGTTGACGAATTAGTGACTGACTAATAAAAAAAATGGTCACTGGTAATTCACCGAACTACAGCGGAACCTCATAGGAGAGGCAAAAGTCAAATACTAAATTAACCTAAATGGGGATGAAATTTAACTATGACTTTATCTAGAGCAGATACAGGTATAATACAAATATAATGGATGTCACCTAGCTCAGGAATTGGTATGCTATCGGCTCATATATTTAATTAATAAAACAATATTATCAATTTCCTAGTGCTTTGAAACAGATAAACAAGAAAATGTAATGCAAATATAATATCCTAAAAATATTTTATTTTCTGTCTTACAAGAAACACCAATCAAATATGAAATTATATATGAAATAAATATCCATTAAATTATATCTGAAATGAGTTTCTGTTCAATGATCATGACAATACCTGCCTGATAAAGTTGTTTTGATATTAGATATTAAATAAGACTCATTAATACCCCCCACCATACACACACACACACACACACACACAAAATAAATGTTTGAGGTTATTAATATGCTAATTACGCTGATGTGATCATTACATTGTATGTGTCCAAATATCACTCTGTATCCCATAAATATGTACAAGTATTATGTGACAATCAATTTTTTAATTCTTGTTTTGTGTTTTAAGTCCCTACTTACCAGATCTGATGACAAAACTGAATTCTCTCTTATTATGCACTTAATGACAGAACTGAATTCTCTCTTATTATGCACTTAATAACTCTTGGTGGTGATGTTAGAAAAAAAGAAAACTATTTTCTTATTATAGTAGAGGTGATTAAAAGCAAAAACTGAGGTGATTTCAAGAAATTAGGGAAATGAATTTTGGGTGGTACTTAGCAAGTTATTTGTTAATTCTGTTACCTCTTCTACAATAGAATGCATGGCAAAGTCCAGCAAGTGTGAGATGAACCAAGCTAGAGTTAGCAGAAATGAGAAAATAAGCTTTGCTGATCAAAGATTTCTCTGTCTGAAATATGAAATAGATATCACCCAAGTCTCATATTTAGAAGCCTTGCAGGACTGAAAACATCCACTGTGGCTGATTGAAACGAAAGCAGCTGTAAGTAGCGGATGGGGAGTGTCAGTCTGACAAGGAAATGACTCCAGGGCTCAGACCTCACCATGCACTTTCACTTGAGAATGCTGCAAAAAAGCAGTGAGTACCTTACTTGCCACAAGAATCAAGCTAGTTTGTTCCTACTGAAGTCTGTTGAAACTATTCTCAATGCAGCCACATTTAACTCATGTTGGGAGCAATGAAGACATTAAAAACTCTATCTTAGCAGTAGATTTTGGCTGATACTGATTTCAAATGGAAATGAATAGATGCCAACTCTGTTTCTGAAGCACCTGCACTGCCAAAGGAAACTTAAGTCTGGTTGGCACCACTCTGTGTGTGTGTATTGTAGAACTGTAAGAATCTCCTAGACCATTGAGACTGTAGTAGCAGGAATTTGGCCACGAACTGTATACATCATTGTAGAATCTCTAATTTCCCCTACAGATCAAAAAAGCAATAGGATCATGCCCAGGGAAAGAAAATGTAATGCCAAAGGCAATGTCAAGGTTAAAAGAGCACATCGGGCAAACACAGTCTTTTTCAGAGGCCAAATTCAGGGGTATATGACAAGTTAACCAACATGTTTCTCCAATGGCAGCAGAGAAACTCTACCATTCCTGTCCACCAAAGATCTTTGGATTACTGTTTGTTAATGTAGTATATTTCAACAGCACGTGCAACAATTTAGTCAATTATTATCTTGCTTGTTACATGTATGTTACCTTTCAGTTTATAATAGTAAAAGTAATGTAATAACATTGAGTTTCCAACTTTTTATAGTAAAATCAAAGCTAAAATTCTATGTTAAATATAAGTTTATATTTCTCTTATTTCTAATAGTTTCAAATGCTGTTTTATTTATCTAAATAAAACTGCACTATTAAATTTGCTTTATTGAATACATTTGTAAAAATTAAACCTACTACAGGCATCTCTTAAAGTTTTATTAAAATTCACTTTACTACATCATGTGTGTATGCAGATTATTTTAGAATGTTATGCTATTTGTGATCAGAATTTACAGCAGAAATATATTGATGAGAAAGTATCATTGAAGAAGGCAAGTAAGTCAGTCTGTAACAATCATTTGCTGCCCTTAACATATCTATCAGGTTTCATATTGGAGGGAATCTTCAATCTACTATAATTCCAGTATGTTTTCTCAAAGTATTTAGCACCTGCTCATAGAGGATAGAAACACAAATAACAATTGAGTTAATTCCATGCCTCAAATTTTTCCACATATAAATATATTTCAGTCCTAATACTAGATTCTTCTTTCTGGAACCACTGTTTTGAGTCTGCAGACATTCTGCTGGGTCATATTCTCTTAAATTAAAAAATTTATAAAACTTACCTACGTTTAGTTTACATTTCCGGTGATTCTGAAGTATTTATATTTACATAAATTGAGCCATCTTGCATCTTTTTCATAATTTGGGTTCCTCCTTGCACATAACACTCTTCCCTATCACTTCTAAGGGCTTCAATTTCTTCCATTCTCTGAAAATTTTACACGTAAATCTTCCCTCCATGGAGACTTCCTCGTTCTCTTAAAGAGGATGACTCTCCCCACCTCAGCACCTGCTCTGTCAGAACCTCACGTTTAATCTACAGTTTAGCTGCTCATGTTTTGGGGAACTGTCTGCTCCTTCCTGATGAGAGGCTGACTGCAGGTGTACCCTAGAACGTGACCTGTGCCTTCCTACGTGAACTGACCCCTGAAGTCCTCCCAGAGCCCTCATCTTCCACCACATTTGACCTTACCAGGTTCTGCTTGGCACAGCACACTCCAGCCAGGGACACTCACATCCAGCACACTGGGCTACACCCCTTCCTCCCTCCTGGCGTCCGGCTGCTGTTCAGATGTTTGTTTCGATGTCACATCCTTGACAGTGACTCAGAGGCACTGGGTGATACTCAGTTCAGCGATTTCCTTCAGATTAGCTGACAGTTTGCAGGGAGAGGGGGATATACGGTTTGAAAGGAGCAAGGAAGAGGATGAAAGACACCTTCCCCCCATCTCGAAGTACTGTAGGGTGTGGCTTCTGGGAGAGGAAACAGCCCCCATTTAATAGGGCACCATGAGGAGCCATGTCCCTAGGGGATGCCTGAGGTAAGAGGGAGGAGAACATGCAGAAATAGCTTGTGTGAAAGGAGGAAAACCATTTGACAACATCCTGACTCTAGGAGAAGAAAAGATGGCTATTTCAAATGAGTGTGCATGTGTGTATGTGCAGGGTGGGGGGAGGCGCGTGTTCACTGAAACACTATGACAACTACCCCTTCCTAGGTAAAAGTTTTCTAAAGGCAGACATCGGGATTCAGTTCTGTATAAAGGTGGAGAATGAATTTTGTCCCAATAAGCTTGTGTCCACTTTTTTTAAAATCAGAATTAAGACTGAGCCAATTCTGTAACTTTATGTTTATAACTAGAAGAATAAAATGAAGGTGAAATATTAAGCAAAATACAGTTGCAAAGTAATAACTTTTATAAGAAGTTATACTCTTTTTATTCTATCTAGGTGAGGGTTAAACCAATTCATTTAATGTGCCTGAAAGAGAATATGGAAGTAGGTTATTTGATGAAATTACCCTATGATCAAATCATGCCTCTGTTTACGTGAATAAACCAGGTTTAAAGTGTAATAAATTGGCTGAGTTCTGTTAGATACCCTAGAGCACAACCTGCAGGCTTGGGGTAAATGCCTGGACCAGCCTTTCTTCCACAATCCCTGGGTGCCGCCAGTTCCAGAGGACCGCAGGGCCCTGCCAACCTGGATCTAGAAGGCTGGAGCTCCCTGACAGTGTCTGCTCTACATTCCTCTGCTCCTTATTTCAAGGAAAAAAAAGAAAAAGTTATGAAGGAAAAGAATCAGAGAAAAAAAAAGCAGTCTCTAAGTATATTAAACTACGGAATTAACAGTTGACTTTGGGATTTAATTTTTGGTTATGAGAATATATTTGTAATAAATATTTGTAAATAAGTTGATATAGAAATAAATATATGTTTACGTTTGTTTCCTTGTTCAAATCAACAGTCTCTTCAAAAGTATGAAATTTCCTGACTGAAAATAAGTATAACTATATAATCATTCAGCAGGAGAGAAGTGAAGGGCAGGCCACTCCCCAGTGCCAAATTACGAAATTTCCTGACTGAAAATAAGTATAACTACATAATCATTCAGCAGGAGAGGAGTGAAGGGCAGGCCACTCCCCAGCGCCAAATTGAAATATTGACTTCTCGGAATGAAGAGCAAAGGGGCAATGGTTGTTTCAGAAAGGGCCGGCTGCCCTGTGTCTGCCTGCATGCACGAAGCCACACAGATTCCTCGGGAGGTGACCCTCCATGTACCAGGTGGCCGGCTGACCTGTGTCTGCCTGCATGCACGAAGCCACACGGAGGCCTCGGGCGGTGCGCGTCCATGTTCGTGGTGGCCGGCTGCCGTGTGTCTGCCTGCATGCACGAAGCCTCACTGATTCCTGGGGTGGTGACCCTCCTTGTACCTGGTGGCCGGCTGCCCTGTGTCTGCCCGCATGCACGAAGCCACACAGATTCCTCGGGAGGTGACCCTCCATGTACCAGGTGAGAAAATAGCCCTTACACCCAACACTGGGATCTGGGGCTGCAATGGAGCTAAACAAACACAGTTACCTGAGAAACCCACCTACGAATTTTACACCCTTCGTGACCTCCTAGCAACTCACCTAGAAATTTATTGCTATTAGCCACATCCCCTTTGTCCTGTCATTTCTTCTCACATTTATCACTTTTTTCAGAAAAACATAAAATTGTCTTTCTTCGGCCACTTCTTCAGACTTCATGCTCTTGTGAAGAACCCTCATCTATGTAAAACTAATACAATTTGTGTGCTTTTTACTGGCATCATTCCTCCAATGAAATAAAATATTTCATTGCAGTTCGTAATAAAAACAAACAGATATCTAGCTTTTAGCAAAATGCAGGAGGTGGGAAAGATGTATTACATAAAAACCCGGTTCAAATAAAATAGCAACAATTGAGGTATTGAATAATAACAGATGTGTCAGAAAATATAATAACTCAATATAATTTTATTTCCAAAACTTCAGTTAGTCCTAGGACTGTCATAGATTGCCTATTAATTAATGACCAAGTTGTGTTCACTTTGGAAGCATCTATAGACATTTTTTTTTCAAAATCTGAAGTAGACAGTTTATACCAGTAGGCACTAGACATAAGCTAATGCAAGAGGCCTCAACATCATTATTCACCAGGAAAATGCAAATTAAAAGGCAACTGAGTTCCTACTACACTCGGAAGAATTGCTAAAATGAAGAAAACACTGATATCTGGAGCAACTGGAACTTGTGTGCATTGTCAGTGGGAGTATAAGAGTCAACAACCACTTTGAAAGCAGTTTATAGAGTTCGTCAGACATCTACCAAGAAAAATAAAAACATGATCACAAACGGGACTCATAGAAGTTTTAGTCATAAGAGCTTCAAACTGAAAACAGCCCAGATGTGCATCAGCAAAGAATGGATAAGCAAATGGTGAAACGTTCAGAAAATAGAATATTACTTAGCAGTAAAATAAGAGTAGAGCATCAATGAGGTAAAAATGTGGAGGGATTTTAGAAATATATTAAACCAAAAGAAGGAAACAGGATGCAAAGACGACACTATGGTTTCCTTTGATATGCAATTTTAGAGTAGCCCAAACTCTCAAATATGGATAAAAATTAGAGCAGTGCTTGTGTCTTACTCCTGGACTATCACTGGAAAGGGCATGCAGGACCTTTCTGAGATAGTGGAAATGGTGTCTCTTGCTAATGGCTGACTTACCAGCATAGATATTCGTGGAATCTGGTTGAAAAGGAACACCTTAAATGCAAGGATTCTACTGCACGAAACTATACCTCTATTTTAAATAAATGGCAAAAGTTAACCTTCAAAACTGCTTGAATGGTTAATTCATTCTTTGAACAAAAATTATTGTGGGGTTTGGTGTAAAATCATCTTACTGAGGATTACTGATTCATGGTTTTTTAAAAATCCACAATTTGATTGGATAATCATAGCTCAGTAAATGATCCCAAAGAATGAAGGTTCATCTGCAATTCAAAGACAGACAGACGGACACACACACACACACACACACACACACACCCCAGATGTAGATATAAAAGTGTAAATTCCTCATCTCTAGGAAATTCCACACAATCACTTTGTAGAATTTTGAACTCTAGGGCAAATACATGGACTCTTACTCATGACTAAGCCACACACTGACTCATACTTGGACCCGTTAAGTAGTTTCTCATCATCCACCATCCCCACCACTTTGCCCTCTCAGTCTCTACTCTGTATCATTCCATGCTCTACATTCATGTGTACAGACTATTTAGCTCCCACTTATAAGTTACAACATGTGGCATTTTTCTTTCTGTGTCTGACCTAACAATGTATTTTTATATAACATAGGAACAGAAAGAAAAGCATCTTTAAGTAAGTTATTTTGTGTAATAATGAGAGCAGCCACTTCTACTTCTGCTGTTTGGTAATGGAATCAAGCACAGAGAAGACACCACCACGTGTTAGTCATAGATTTAACTCATATACTTGAGCCTGTAGAAAAACACTTCGGAGAGTGTTTTCCCAGCAGGATCACCAGTGAGCCTTTGCCATGTCTATCCACTGCTGTATCAACACAGACATTTCTGGGTGATGGTGAATATGAAAAGACCAGGGGCTTCCATGGGAATGAGTGCATTGCCCATTTTCAGTTCCATAAAAGCCTGTCTGCTGGCCAGAGACCATGTGCTACAGGATCCCATGGGTAAGGTACTACGTATTTCCATGAATAATGGAATATGGAAGTTCATGAACCATGCTATTGTCCAGAAAAGCAAATACACAGGCTAAGAAATACAAAGGCTAAAACGTGAGGTCATCCTTTCAGATAACATACTTCTGCTCCCATTTGCATAGAAGAGACCAAGATAATCAGCCTCTCCCCAGGCGGCAGGCTCACTCCCTCAGTGAATCATGGGGCATCAGAGACTTACCTTTGGTTTGCCCTAATGGAGGTTGGGTATCAACCAAATTAACCGTGGTGAGGTTAAGTTCATGTTGTTGAGCCCATGCAGTGACTCCATTAAAGCCACCAGTTACTTTGTAAAGGGGCCCATGAGGTAAACACTATGGTCTCTGGAGAGAGAAGCTGGCATATCCTGGGAAGAGTCAACGCCTCCTCCAGATTTTTGGGGCATTTCATGAAGTGATGCCACAACAGGCACTTTTTGTCCTCTAAGGAAGATAAAATAAGCACTTTTCTTTGTATCTTCAAAGCTTTGTGTTTTAATGTGGAAAACCAAGTGTTTATTCTTCAAAAAAAAAGAACACTTTTTGAGTGTCTTGGAATGACAAATTCTATGCACTTTTGAGATAATTTTCTTTGCCAGGGAATTTTAAACATTTTCTATTCAAAACTTTAAAACAGAGTCCACATTACCATTAATTCAATCATGAGAGATGTGTAGACACTGAGAGCCAGTAGTCATGACCTGGGGTAAATATTGTATTAGTGTGCACTTTGAAAACGATGCATACTGTAGGGAATAATGCTCAACTTTGTTAATAATAATATATATTATTTTGTATGGAATTACCATCAAAATGAGAAAAAAAAGATATAATACCTTGTAATAAATTTTTTAACAATACTACTCAAACTGTGCTAACACAAAAATGGTGATAAATGCATTCAGTAATACATATGCCAAATACCCTGAACTGCTCATTACACATTGCATGCCTGTACTGAAACATCACATGTACCTCATGAATATATCTAACTGTTATATAATCGTAATAATTTTTAAAAGTTAAAGGAGAAAAAGAATGTAGACATTTATAGTACCAATTATTTTTAATTTAAGGCACAAAATATAGCCCAGTTAGTGTGTAAAAAAATAAAAAGAACCACATTATGCCAAAAATATACACCACACCTTTCTAGTTAACCAATCTATGAATTAAAGGGGATAAGAGATTTTAAAGTTTATTAAGCCCTTCCTCTGCAAAAGACACTATGTAAACATTCGGCAGACATCATTCTATTTAATTCTTAGAATGACCCTCAAATTAGTACAATTTTAAAGATTAGTAGGAAGCTGAAATCTCAAGTACTTTTCCCAACTCAGCTTCTTAATTAGTGGCATACCTGTCAGACTAGACTCTTCTGAGTCTAAATGCTCATTTCATCACACTATCCCTAAGAGTCAACTTTCACTTTACTACAAGAGCTGAATGGATAAATATTTTCACGTATCAATTACCTCCCCCCACCTCACAAGTAGAAGAAAATGTTTTATCATAACATAATTTAATTTAGTCAAATCACCAATCATTCCCCCTGGGAACTCACTAGACAGTAGACGGGAAGCTGTCCCTGGGACTAGTTCTGCTATTACTTAGTGGAACACATGTAAGTGGTTCCTGCACTTGTTTAATCCTGATTTCTCTAACTCACGAAATGAGAGAATTTTCATAAATATAATTTAACATCTTTTATAGCTCTGAAATCATGTTCTGGAATATTAAATACACTCTCTTTAGTCTGATTCTGGGTATCAGCTGAATGCAGCAGAGTTGATTGGGTTGGTTGATTTGCTTTAAGTTCAGAACTGAGTTGATCCTCAAATCAGCAAAGTCAAGTGAAGTGGCCAAGATATTGGCCCCCATGGACTTGGACATTGGAGATCAATTAGAGGAGAAAAAGGAATATCTGAGGGTTGGTGACACAGGTTCTACATGTAAAATAAAGCAATTCACTCTTCTGTCTTCCAACGGTAGAACCTGAGGGAATTAAGTGTAAAATGTCTTGTTCTGTTTTCACTGAAACTAGGTAATAGGAAAGAAAGAGGTTTTATCTAAGCTCTGCATGTGCAAACAGGAACACATTTCACAAGAGCTGGTGAGGTTGTTTTCTGATTTCACCGTAAAGGGAATGACTACCTGTAGGAGCTGTACAGAACTAATACTATAAAGCGTTATCTGGAATTTCTTTCTCATGAATTTTGGCAGATAAAGAAGAGATTCTCATTTCAGAAAGAGTTTTGGTTTAATGCAGGGCCTGTTGATCAGTGACATAATCTTATTGATAGCCTGACAGACTATTGGAACATGGTTTGATGCTTACATGTTTTAAATAACTATATGGAAGGTTAGCAGAGAACGGTGTCACTATAAAGCTGCTTTTTCTC
>CAUYOR010082547.1:0-21677 GCA_963573925.1 Callimico goeldii | reverse complement strand
TGGTCAACATGGTGAAACCCCGTCTCTACTAAAAATACAAAAAATTAGCTGGGCATGATGGCGCGTGCCTGTAATCCCAGCTACTCAGGAGGCTGAGGCAGGAGAATTGCCTGAACCCAGGAGGCAGAGGTTGCGGTGAGCCGAGATCGCGCCATTGCACTCCAGCCTGGGTAATAAAAGCGAAACTCCATCTCCAAAAAAAAAAAAAAAAAAGAAAAGAAGTATAATTTAAGTTTTGGAATAGGAAAGGGTAAAAAGGGACCTCAGCAAAAGTGAGAGAGAATTTAGATCTTTTTGTGGTGATAGGCCAAAGGAATCTAGATTGAGAAAGACCTGGATAGGGGCATTGGGAGTGCTAATCCAGACTGAGGAAAGAAACCAGCAAATGTCATCTTGCAAGCTGAAGAACTTCAAGTATTTGTGGTTTCCTAATCTGAAAGAGCTTGTAACTTGTTAAACTTCTCACCATTGATGTCAGTGGAGGTTTTAAAATTACTAACAAGAATTGGATGAGTGTGTTACTGTTCTGATAACTTGCAGTAATTGATGCAGGTGACCTACTGCAAGGAGTAATATAGGAGATAAAGTCAAGGGCTCTGGATGATGGTAGCCATGATGGAAAAGTAGTATCCATCCTATTACCCTGATCCATCTTCATACAACTGTGGGTAATCCCATACATATTTAAATTGGGGTAGCTTTAGTTAATCCATTCTTCTATTAAAGTTTCTGTGTTATTAGTTGGTCTGATGAAATGGTTTCTATTCTAATATTTTGTTATGGCTCCAAATCCTGTACCCAAGAAGGTTTTCCTAAAAGAAACTATTTAAAATTTTTTTTTAACATGAAATTTATATAATGTTATCATGACATAAAGTCTCTCTTACCCTGTTCTCACCTTTCTCAGGCAAGAATAATAAATGCCTCTGGTGGAACTTTTGGTCTGGTGGAACTGCTTTTCTAGAACTGGTGAGTGACTTGACACTGGAAAAGTTTTATTACTATTAGTAGTTGTTATCTCTTATGGCCTGGCTGAGTGAAAGGTTTTTTTTTGTGATACTAACCTCTATTCACATTCTCCTACTACTAAAAAAAATCTTCCATTTCTGAATCCTGGGAAAAATAATATTTTCTTGCAAAAAACATTTACTGAGTATTTGCTATTTGTCATGCAGTGTGGATTCAATAGGAAATAAGACAGAATTCTTAACCTTGAGAATTCATATGCTGGAGGGTGTGTCTGATAAGAAAATAAGCAATGCAATTATAACACACTGTGTTAAGAGCTATTACGGGAGAGGTATAAACAGCTAGATGCATGTAGAAGCAGCACATAACCCAAAGCTGAAGGGTAAGGAGAAGTGACATAAATAATGTAAAATGTATAGTCAGTTTGTTGTTATAGGGCCTTTGGAGTGCTGGAGTTCAGTTGCAGCTACAACATTTACTAGTTCTGTTTCCTTATACAAGTTTCATAACCTGTTAAAGCTTCAGTTTTCTTATATTCAAAATAGGGACAATAATAGCACTCACCTCATTGGCTAGCTATGAAAATAGATGAGTTAATACATAGAAATTGCTTACCACAGTGCTTTTGTAAATAATAAAAAATGGAAGCTCATTATTACTATACTGAGAGCTGAAGGGTTATTAAGATTTAAGAGTGAATGGGAGTGATCAGTGTCAGGAGAATATATTCCATGCAAAGAGAAGAGTATATTACATGCTTGGAGGCAGAACAGATTATGGGGAGTTTGAATAACTAGAAGAAATTCAACATGCTGTAATATTGAGCATGAAGGAGCTGAGTAAAAATAGATGAGGCAGGAGAGGTAGATGGGGGACGTATAGAGATGTGTGGCTTTTATTCCAAGAGTATGCAGAGTCATCAAATTATTTCTTGCAGGGTCCTGACACAATTAGACTTGCATTTTAGATCACACTGGTTGTAATTCAGAAAAATGGATCGAAGGAAGAGATTGGAAATGGGGCTTTTAAGATGACCTTATTATAGAAATTTCTATTGTTTTCTTCTTCTTCTTTTTTTTTTTTTGAATATCACTCCGTCACCAGGCTGCAGTGGCACAATCTCGGCTCACTGCAACCTCTGCCTCTTTGGTTCAAGCGATTCTCCTGCCTTGGTCTCTCGAGTAGCTGGGGGTATTGGCACGCTTCACCATGCCCAGCTAATTTTTGTATTTTTAGTAGAGATGGGGTTCACCATGTTGGTCAGGATGGTCTTGATCTCTTGACCTCAGGATCTGCCCACCTCAGCCTCCCAGTATGCTGGGATTACAGGCATGAGCCACTGCGCCTGGCCAGAAATTTCTATTTTTGAAATGGCTAAGTAAAGATGGTACTGTCCTCCTATTCTTTCAGAAATCAACCCAAGGTAAGAAGAACAAAAAACAGAAATGTAAACTTCATCGTTTTTAAAAAACTAGATAAAACCTATAAACCTTAATCACAGTATATGAGAGGGCATTACCAAGAGCAGTTATGGGTGAAGAGGAGTATAGGCAGATACAGAGAGGTACTGCTTGCATCTGTATACCTCAAGCAAAAGTGGGAAAATACCCAACAATTCCTTATTTGGAATAATGGGAAGGTGGTAGTGGAAGCCTCTCTAGCCCACTCAAGTCAATACCAGTAAGAAGCAGGATTGGTAGGAATGAGGGAAAAATCACACTAATAGACCATATCTGAGTTCTACATTTTATTTTATTTGTGGTACAGGGTGGAGGAAAGATAGTATGTGTTGGGTACAGCGCTATAGAAACTGTTTTTTGATGACTTTGGAGAAGTTAAAAAAAAAAACAAAAATATTGACACAGGGTTATATTAACTAGGAAGTCACTGTTAACTGGGAAGAATTTCTGCTAATCCAGAAATTCTTGGCTTAGCAGAAACAAAGGTCTTACCTCCTTCCTCTTATAAACCTCCTGCCAATAGTGATCATAAGAAAAACTCATCACATTCAAACATGAGCAGTAATCAAAGAGTAATTAACACAGGATCTATATAAGTATAAAAAAAATAAAGAATGAAAACAACCAGTAGACACCAAAACAAGCAGAGAAAGAAAACCTCTTATCAGAGAAGAAAGTTGTCATAGATCACATAAAAGTTTTGGCCCAGCATGAATCAAAATATAAAACAAAACAACAAACCTTAATTATGTACTCCTCTGTCAATATGAACTCAAAACAAAGAACTCCAAGGGCTCAGAGAAGACATACTAAGACCACAGAGGGACTTGAAAAATGAGCTCAGGGAAGAAATGGAGAATTAAAAAAACCATAATAGGAATGAAGCTCTCATTGGAAGAAGCCCAAAGAAAACTAGATATAACTTAAAACACTTTGGAGATGCAGAAGATGGAATGAAGAAATGCCAAAAAAAAAAAAAAAAAAGAAAAAAGAAAAAGAAAAAGAATCCGCCAGAAGTTTAGAAGTATTAGGGACAAAAATGATTGATAGGAAAGATAGGAGGACGAATATAAAACAACGAGTATAGATTCCATGGACTAAATGTAATACTTAAATATATAATTCAAAAATATTTTCTAGAAACAAAAAATGTCTTGGATGTATGTATGGAAATGGTATCCTAGGAAAACTTGACACAAAATTGTTAACATTTATGTTATATTCAAGCAAAATTAGTATTCCTCAAAGATTAAGACTCTTTTATGCAACGAGGCAAAAAATCCTAATTGCATGTAAAAAAACAAATTCAGACTGGCTCAGACTTCTCCACAGCAACAATCAATGCTAGAAAACAAGAAATAATGCTTAAAATTCCTCAAGGAGAGAAAGTGTGGACTCCAGAAATGCATTTCCAGATAAGTTATCCTTCTAGTAAAAAGGTAGCAGATATCTTTGACTATGCAAAAACCTAGAGACTAGAACTTTCATGAATTTTTATAGCAGATGGAAAACCTCAACAACCACAGGTAAATGGAGAAATTATGGCAAAAGAGTGGCAGTGATGTACCAGTATGATTCAATGTGGGATTAAGGTAAAAATAATCATGGAGGTTACAGTTAGAAAGGAATTTATTTTATGAACTCTGACAAAGTGGAAATAATACAACAAAGAAAAGATGGGAAGGGGGAAAATGGGAGGTAGTGTAAACACTTTTTATTATTAGAAGCTAAAATTATTTAAAATATAAATGAAGTAATTGAAGGTAAATATATTTAAAACTTTAAAGACAAGTACTAAGATAAATCTTGCAATTCACTAACATTAGGTGATGGAGTAAGAAGGAAGTGAAAATCAAATGGAAATAGACTAATTTATTTAATCGTTGTTGATACTATGGAGTCAATAGACACCATCCAATGAAATAGAGAATTAAATATGTTTTACACTTAGGGTTAGCCCACAGATATATTTGCAAATGTGAGAAATAAGGTATATGAAAGGTTGTTTATTGCAACATCACTTGTAAAAGCCAAGGATTGTGAATCAGGGAAGTGCCCATTAATTGGAACCAGTGAAATAAATTATGGCATATCCATTCAATACAGCTCAGGGGTGGGAGGGATACATTTTATTGTGTACCTTTTGGCAATTTAACATTTTTTTTTGTGCCATGTATGTATATGCTTTACTTTTAAAAATAACTTTTATTTTTAAAAAATTTAATTTGTAAAAAGAGGCTATTTAAATCATTTGTATTAGACATGATGATAGCCCGTGTTAGACAAATGGCAGTGGCATGGAAAGAAGTGGATGGATTGGAAGTATTATCAGTTGGATTTGGTCTTAGAATGATGAGAGTAAGGAAGAGGAAGGAGTCAAAGACAACATCTATGTTTCTTCCAGTTTGGGTAACGGGATAGATAGAGGTGGCATTCCACAATATAGGATATACTGATTCTCCATGGATTTGTCCTCAGGATCATCCCTCATCTCTCCCTATAGAATTCTATCTCATCCCATTCCATTATTTTAGATATTACATATTTGTGAACAGTTTCCATATCTTTCATAAACTCTAGACTACCTGGTTATCAGATGCCCCCTGGATATTACTTATAGCATATTACTTATAGCACTTATCCTTAACTAATGACAAGACCCAAGATCATAAACTTTAGATCTAAAATGGACCTTAGAAACTCCTCATGGTCCAGCCCTTTTGTTTTACCAACGAAAACCCTAAGACACAGAGGCATTATGTGACTTTTGGATTTTTGTTGTAAATTTAAACAAGTTGGGGTATGAAATCACATATTTTTGATTTCCCTACTCTTTATTTAAATAATAAACTAAAACATTTATAAGCAGTGAACACTAGAACAATTTTGTCCTTTAACCATGTGTGGCAAGTAGGCAATGTATGGGAATTAATGAGAAATTGTCTTCATCTCTGTGATCTCTGCCACACTGGCTTCAAAATCTTTCTAGCTGCCTAGACTTAAAGCCTGAGACTTCCTTATTCTCTTATTCTAAGGATGTTCTCTTGTCCAACACTACACATCAATCCACTGTTGAGTGACTTTGCTTCTCTTTCGCAAACATCTTATATCTGTGTCTTTTTCTCTATTGCTGTGGTTTCCATTTTCCTCTCTGGATGATATCAGTGGCCTTCAAAGTGATCTCCTTGAATTTAGGCTTTATCTTTTTCCATTTACCTTCTAAATGACAGTAGTTTCTCTTTATCCATACTTTTCATTTCTGCGGTTTCAGTTACCCACAATTGCAGTCTAAAAATGTTAAATGGAAAATTCCAGAAATAAACAATTTATGTTTTAAGTCGCACGAAGCTCTGAGTAGCATAATGAAATCTCATGTTATCCCACTCTGTCTTACCCGGGATGTGAATCATTCCTTTGTCCAGCGTATCCTCACTGTGCACTCTGCCTACCCGTTAGTTTCTTAGTAGATGTCTCAGTTATCAGACTGAGAAAATGCAGTGTACATTGGGTTCAGTACCACCCAGAGTTTCACGCATCTACTGCAGGTCGTATCACCAGTGGATGAGAAGGGACTAATATATAGCAAAATATTTCTTTCTAAAACCGTGGATCTTTTTGCGACCTCTTGTAAAATGTTCAATGACTTTTCAGAGCAGATAGATCAAAGTCCAGATTTCCTGATGGCATTCGAGGCCCTCCATGAGTTTGAACTAGCCCTTGTTTCTGATTTGATTTCTGAATACACTTGCGATGGCAGCCATATCTGACTAGTCATTTTTTCCAGAATCCAAGCTATACTTTTCCACTCATGTGTAGTAGTTCATCTTTTCCCATCTATTTGAAGTAACTTATTTTGTTGACAATTTAAGTATCCTTAAAGAGCTTGTTCATCTACCCTCTACTTTAGGAAGCATTTTCAGTGCAAGCTTTCTTTCCCCGTGTTCCCATGTCTGTGAATTTGTATCACCAATAGAATCATGTTCTCAGTTTGCTTTCCATTTTACTTAGTGGTATTCTGTCCATGCCCCTTCCGTCATGCAGAGATGATGTATTTTCATTTTGGTATACTATACTAACCTTCCCTTTCCTAATTTTTGCACCTTCTCAGGGCTTAGAAAATTTTCTGGATTGAATTGAGAACTCTTTGTGACTCCTCTGCAGAACTTCTGTGATCTGAAATTGGATTAAAATCTGAGGTTAGACACCAGAGGGATTATCCACAAACATTTAAGTAACAGTGGAACAAAAGTACCCTTGAGATTTGTTGTACTTCTAAATGTCATTCTGCACCTGTGACTTTTCCCCCCAATTTTCATACCCTATTTATTTTGCAATTTGTTACAACTGGGGCAAAGTTTAAAAAGGGAAACATTAAACTTAATTTGATTTCCCAAAGGGACTAGGTTATGAATGCAAAGAATTTATTACCTGAGATCATAATGCAAGTTTTGAAACTTTTTTTTGAAAACATATAAGATAGAGTAGAAAAATTTTGATTTTTTAAAAAGATATGCCAGCCAATTGAGAACATCACCTTTGTGTGCTTCACATTTTCTTCCACTAGAGAGCAGCAAAGATTCATAATCGAATCAGGCAATAGCTGAAACGCTTCGGGATTACTTTTGAAATACAGTTTCCAATGCTAAATTGCACGAAATGCCTTTTCCATTAATTTAAAAAATGTATTTTATTGACTTTCTGGCTAACTGGAAATTAAGCCCTGTAAAGGCTTTTAAGTTTAGTAAAGCAAATTGTGCTGTATGGCAGAACATTTTTCTTACCTTAGTTTTTGGTTTCATTTCTCATTTCATTTATTCATACAGCAAATATGTGTTAATCTCTATTGTGCTAGGCCCTGTGCTGTTCTTGAGGGCACAAAACTGAATAAGACATAATCCCTGCTGCAGAGAACCCTGTTTGATGAAAAAAATTGTTTTAGTATTTCTACACTAAATACAATGGAGTAGTAGTAACACTCTAAGAAATAAGAATTAGTGGGCCGGGCGCGGTGGCTCACGCCTGTAATCCCAGCACTTTGGGAGGCCGAGGCGGGTGGATCACGAGGTCAAGAGATCGAGACCATCATGGTCAACATGGTGAAACCTGGTATCTACTAAAAATACAAAAAATGAGCTGGGCATGGTGGCGCGTGCCTGTAATCCCAGCTACTCAGGAGGCTGAGGCAGGAGAATTGCCTGAACCCAGGAGGCAGAGGTTGCGGTGAGCCGAGATCGCACCATTGCACTCCAGCCTAGGTAACAAGAGCGAAACTCCGTCTCAAAAAAAAAAATAATAAGTAAAGAAAAGAGGTTTCTCTGCTTTTGACTTGAATTGTTGAACTATTTGTCCCTTGGTAAACTGATCAATTGCCACGTGGATTGAGAGAAAGCCATTCAATCAATCAAAATGTTTTTGCTACATTGGTGTGCTTTGTAATGGAAATAAAAACGACAGCATGTTTTTGTCAGTTGAAATGAATAGGTTTCTTTTAGATCGATGCTGAAGTTGGTATTATAGGTAAGCTAGCCTATGAATGCTAATGATTAATTATGGAATTGCCTAATGGAAGCACATGAACTTACCCCCTAGATCTTATAGATATATCTGCCTGATGGTGAAGTGTATGCCAGGGTTGGCATTTCTTGTGAGTGCCGGTGTGACCCACAACATAACCTCTGTGGTAGCAGAGGGCCCTACACTGTCTTCAAAGACATTGGACTCAGTGCATTAAAAAAAAAACTCATTCATTCAATTACGAATTCATTCATGTACTCAACACATAATCATGTATGCCCACTAGGTACCAGGCTCTGGTCTGGTGCTAGAGATAGAGTTATCAACAAGATGGAGCAAGTCCCTGCTTTCATGGAGCTGTATTGTTAGTGAGAGAAATATATAATAAACAAGTAAATGGATCAATGAATAGGATAATTTAAAGTAGTCGGGTGTCTCGAAGGATATAGAAACAAGGTAGTATGCTTGAGGGTGGCTGGCAGGAAAAAGAGAGCTGGAGAGCTTGTTTTATCTCTTTACTAGGTGAAATCAGAGTGGTATTCTTAACATATGGACTTAAAAGGAGCATTTGCAAGGAAGAGTGGCAGTGGCAGGGGTGTATAGGGAGCTCTGATTCTCATTTATGCAAGATGTATAATGCCTTTCTGAAGAATAGTGTTGCTACTTACTGCTCGATCTTGGAGATAAGACCCACCACTCTGCAGCTCCACTTGAACTAATCTGGAAGAGTTTCAAGCTTTGGTAACCTATTTGCTTACAGCTGGGTACAAAACCACCTATTGGGTATGATTTTAGGGCTGTTGTCAAGATCCCTTGGAGGTAGATGGACTGAAGACATCTCTTCTACTGGTAGCTTTATCTCTTTAAAACATTCTTTTCTTGTATCTCACTCAAAAGGTTAGTTGTTTATTTATAATTTAGTGTGAGATGGCATTTGTTTCTTTGCAAGGTTTTAATAAGGGTCTAAGAGGCCAGTTTAGGGAGGGAGGGTATTCTGGGGGAAATAAGCAGGTATATGGGGCTAGAATCAAAAGTTTGAGGCACCTCCAGTTGGACCTGCTTAATAATTTTGCTTAGCCTTGAACTCTTGCCCTCTCTGAAAATTAGTTTTCTAATTTTTTTTTTTTTTTGAGACAGAGTCTTTGTTGCCCAGGCTGGAGTGCAGTGGCATGATCTCAGCTCACTGTAACTTCTGCCACTCGTGTTCAAATGAATTTTGTGCTTCAGCCACCCACCCCACTAGCTGAGATTGCAGGCAGGTGCCCCCACACCCATGTAATTTTTGTATTTTTAGTAGAGACAGAGGTACCACATGTTGAGCAGGCTGGTCTTGAACTCCTGGCCTCAAGCAATCCACCTGCCTCCACTTCCCAAAGCGCTGGGAGTACAGATGTAAGCCATCATGCCTGACCTAGTTTCCTAATTTTAAAAATGAAATTCTTGGAGTAGACCATCACAGTCCCTTTTAGCTAATTCTGCTCACCGGGTAGATTTGTACCTAACTGCCTAACTGCCCAGGCTTTGGTGTTTTTCCCCATTCTGTGCTTTGGTGAGGAGATCCTGTGTTTTCTTTGCCTTTGCCTTTGCCAGAAAGAGCTCTCTGTGGCAACATAGAAAATGTCAACTCACTGATTTCCCCAGGAAGGGAAGAGTCCACAGTTTCATAACGGTATCTGCCCTGGTGTCTGCATTCTGGTCAGGCGGCTGTATTCAGTGTCTGTGCTCCCATGCTGGGCTGCTTATCTGTAGTAGCCAGACGGGCCTGGGCGCCCACAGTAAGTTACCTTTACATAGTGAAGAGGTGAGCAAGCAGATAGTCTGAAGCAAGTAGAAAGAACACTCAGGTCAGGGCTTGCCAGAGGAAAGATTTTGAACCATTGTCATTTAAATAGAACAGAATCTTCTCTTCTTAAGATAACCAGAAAATACATAGCCAGGGAGATCCCAAGTATTGTGGAACCAACCTAATTATAGTTACCTCCTATTTGCTTAGCATTTTGTGCTTTTTAAAATGGGTCTCATTTCACAGCTCATGTGATCTTAACTATTCTGTGAAGTAAACAGGTCAGAAATTATTATTATTAGAGATGGAGTCTCGCTCTGTTGCCCAGGCTGGAGTGTGGTGGCATCATCTTGGCTTATTTCAACCTCTACCTCCTGGGTTCAAGTGATACTTTTGCCTCAGCCTTTCAAGTAGCTGGGATTACAGGTGTGAGCCACCACTCCTGGCTAATTTTTTATTTTTAGTAGAGATGGGGTTTTGTCATGTTAGCCAGGTTGGTCTCCAACTGATCTCATGCAATCCACCCGCCTCGGCCTCCTAGTGTGCTGTGATTACAGGGGTGAACCGCCTTGCCTGGTCAGCAGGTCAAAAATTAGTAATCCCATTTAAAATATGAGAAAACCGAAGGATTAAGTAGGCTAAGTGACATGTTCAAGGTCACACAGTTAATAGGGCAGAATCAGAACTTACAATGCATGTTTTTTCTCTTAAAAACAATTTTATTCAGGTATAATTTATGTGCGATAAAATTCACTATTTGAAACCTATAGTTCAATGAGTTTTGACAAATGTATATACTTGTGTAGCCACAATTACAATCAATAGGTTGAACATTTTTATCACCCCGAAAAGTCCCTTCATGCTCTTTGGCTTTAATCTTACTCTTGCCTTCCCCCAGTCTCCCTACTTTTGATGTCTAATGCAGTGCTCTTTTCACTCACTGTCCCACACTCAGACTTGACAGCCCTTCAGCCATATCCTTCTGGAGAGAATCCTGGCTGGCAGCCAACCAGCCTCATCATGTTGAGTTATGAGAGTGAATGGGAAGTTAGTGGGTTGGTTACTTCATTGTTAGTTCCTTCCTTCCCTTCTTTTACCAGCTCCAGGCTATAGAAAAATAATGTGTGTTCTCCTTCCCAGGAGAGCTTGAAAAACAGGACATCAGCTCACCTGTCTGCTCTTGCTTCCTGGTAGCCTGCTACCAGGGAGGGGTTTGAGCGAGCCGGAGGTGATGGGGTGGTGGACTAGGCGACCTCTAGAGGATGCTCAACTTCTAGATCATCTGCTCAGTCTCCTCCTTAGAAACCAGCTCTCTGCTGCCTAGTTGCAGTTCCCCAAGGCTTTAAGCAGTCTGAATTTCAGATCTGATGAATGAATCCCAAAGGTGTTTAAGATCCCAGTTCTGAAAAATGAGCAAACCCCAAGTTTTATAATAGAAACTTTCATAGCAGATCAGGTCCTAGACAGATCCCTCCCTCTGTACCTGACTTAGGTTTTGAGGAGAGATATTCCTTATTACACTGTTTCTAAGTCTTAGATTTTGACTGCAGTGTTTGGGACATTCCAGAGGGTCACAGTGTTTACTCAGGTGCTGGACCAAAGTTGCTCCCCGGCGTTGCTGTGTGGCATCCAGCAAAGGCAGGTTGGGGGACTGCTCCTTTTCATAGTCAGCTCTGCCTCCAGACCAGCAAAATGGAAAATAGGTGCCTTCACTAAGTCCCTCAGGTGGCCACAAGAAATGATCCAGAATGGTGGTTTCTACTTTCCTAGGTGACATTTGCTCCCATTTAGCCACCCAGTTTGGGAGCAGCCCTGTGCTATTATGATAATCTCTTTCACTTGTTTTGGGCTACTTGAGTTTTTAGGGCCCTTTCCTACCCATTATCCCCTGTTCTTCTCGATAAGTTTGATATCTTACGTTAGAGTAAAAGCTCCGTCTCCTCTGATCTAAGACAGCTGCAAAGACAGAACAGACTCAGATTTCTTCCCTGCAAAGGCTCATCTCAAATCTTGGGCCTTATGGTATTGATTTTCTTCTTGTTATCTCTACAAATTTTTCTGGCTTTGCTGAAAGAGAGGAAAAAAAATCACCAGGCTGCGTGCTTGAGCTTCAGGTTTCTCCCTCGTTGGCAACCTCAACCATAAAAAATTCTATTTGAGAGCACTAAGCCTCAGGCACTGGTTTTGCCCTGTACTCCCTGATGTCTAGCTCTCAACAGCTGGTGGCCATTCCTCGCCTCCATCTTTACTTTGCTGCATACCTCAGCTTGGTGAGTCCTTGGTGTTGACTCCTTGACCTTATGGCCATCTTCTTTCCCCTGCAGGGGACTCTTGAACTATGGCGATCTTAGGAAACCATGGGCTTCCTGTGTTTTGTCTACCAGCAGAGCTGGGTACCTGAATACCCATATGACAATGCTGCATGGCTGACTCCAGTATTTTTCAGGAGATACAGTAGAAGGGACAAAGACTTAGTTGAAAGCCCCAAGTGTGTATATCTGAAGTGTTTGTACAGAGATGGGGGCAGAAAGCTGTTCATGTCCGCAAAGAGGGACAGTCCCACTTTTGCAGAGGTGACAGTCCATAGCAATGCCCTCTCTTCCATTTCCCATTGGAGTTAAGTTTCTAAAAGTCCATGAAGGTTTTATGTGTTTTCATGCCCCAAGAGAGCTTTCCATAGTAATGAAAGAAATGTTGAGAACTGCAGGAAATGAGTTAGATTATAGATGGCCAAGGAAGGTGGCAGGGAATAAAAAAAGACAATGTATTTTATTTATTTATTTTAGATGGAGTTCCACTCTTGTTGCCCAGGCTGGAGTGCAGTGGCGTGATCAATCTCGGCTCACCGTAGCCTGTGCCTCCCGGGTTTAAGTGATTCTCCTGCTTCAGCCTCCCAAGTAGCTGGGATTACAGGCATGTGCCACCATGCCCAGCTAATTTTGTATTTTTAGTAGAGACGGGGTTTCTCCGTGTTGGTCAGCCTTGTCTTGAACGTCCTACCTCAGGTGATCTGCCTGTCTTGGCTTCCCAAAGTGCTGGGATTACAGGGGTAAGCCACTGCGCCTGGCCAAGACAATGTATTTCAAAGGAAAACTTTTAGGAGCTATTCCATGGATGCTGCTGGTCACCTGGGGAAATCTTGGATTTATTTGACAGTTCTCATTTTCCACTTAGGCTTCATGTATACTCGGGTTTGGGAGCAAGGGAGGGGAATAATACCCTCCCCAAGGAGCTGTGGCTGAGCTCCCAGTCCCCAGGAACAAATTGAGCTGCCTCAGCTGGGAAGCAGATTGGCTCAGCCCTCCCCAAAGAACTCAGCCCTGTGGTTATTTCCTGTCTTTTTTCCCTTGCATATTCCCCTTAACAGCTCGTATCTTTCCTTTCTATAGAAAATCTCAGCTGCCTAGCCCATAGCTTTACCTGGGCCCTGATGGGCTGCCAGCTCCTTCCTTTATTCTTCATAGCCCTTAATCACTTCTCATTTGTGGACTCCCTGGGAGGGAGAGAAGAAGGGTTTTGTTCTGAAGCGGGGCCTCCTGGAAGGGCTGTATCCCACCAAGACAGATGGCTGCCTAGCCTATTTTTAACAGTCTCTGGGGAAGAAGATTCCACAACCTATTTTGAAACCTGTTTCATTGATTGACAGCTTTCAAATTAGGAATTTCTTGCCGATACCTGACTTAAAATTTGACAGCTATAATTGAAACTCATTTCCTTTTGTTTCTTTGAAATCACAGAGTTTGGGAAAGAAAGGGATCTCAGAACTCATCTAGGCCTACCCCTCATGAAGAAAATGAGTTGAAGTTGAAACTGAAAATGCCTCCTCATCCTCTCATTGAGGATCCCATCAGTTTTGGGATCTGCTTTTGAAATCACACGTTTGGGTACCATTCTGTAAGAATCAATTTAATTGTTGGGGAAAAAAACAAGTGATTCTGGAGTTGGAAGTGTAGAATGCAAGGCATTAACGACTTACTCTATTTTGTTTCTAGTGAGAAAGTTAAATGATGCTTATAAAATTACCTTGCCTCCACTGGCAGAGAATAAAAATAAACTGAGCTCTCAATATACAAAGGCTTCCCCAGGTCTCTTCCTTTCAGTCATACCAATGCCTGCCTTTAAAGAGAAAAAAAAAAGTGTTATTTTTCTCTCCTACATCAGTGGGATTCTCTGTATTTTAAATATTTCTTTTAAGACTAATGTCAGGTGATTCAAATTCCACTGAAGGCTCCCTTTTTACTTGTCTTTCTGCTGCTGCAGACTTCTCTTGACATGAGACTCTGTGCTGCTTCTCTTGACAGACTGCATCTTGATGGCAGAACACTGGTGAGAAGCTAATGATTTTGGTTCCATTTCAGTGTGTGGAATCTTGTTATGTAGTATGAAAGTCCAGCATTCTAGGCAAATAAACCGAATGGTATCAACCTGACTATAAAGGGGTCTTGGGAAGGAATCTTACTACTGTTTGATAGTTGGTACTTGTACCTTTTCTTAACACCTGAGACATTTTCTTCTTCCAAAGATAGCATCACATGTCAAGTTGGATCATCAGATGCTTGAATCAACCAATGAGTTGTATCCAGACCTGTGACCAAAACCAAGGTGCATTTAGGAAATCCCTCACCTTTTAGTGTGTGCTTCAGGCCATGAGTAGTTAATATGTAGTGCATGTTCACAGGCATTGTTTATCTACTTGAGAAGTATTTAACAGGTCTATTTATGCCCTGGATTTTTATAAAATCCCAGGGCCGCTTTTTCTACTACCTGGTTGGATTGGGCTAAGTGAATATAAACTCATTTTGCTATCAACCTGAGAAATAGGCAGGTATACTGGAAACACCTTCTTATCTGGGGCAATTGGACTAGTAATTGGTCAGTTAATTCCAAAAGACAGTTAAAACAGTCTTTAAAAATGAAGACAGGCTGGGCGCGGTGGCTCACGCCTTTAATCCCAGTTCTTTAGGAGACTGAGGTGGGCGGATCACAAGGTTAAGAGATCAAGACCATCCTGGCCAACATGGTAAAACCCTGTCTCTATTAAAAATACAAAAATTAGCCAGGTGTGGTGGTGCATGCCTGTAGTCCCAGCTACTTGGAAGGCTGAGGCAGGAGAATTGCTTGAACCGGGGAGGCGGAGGTTGCAGTGAGCTGAGATGGCGCCACTGCACTCCAGCCTGGTGACAGAGTAAGGCTCCGTCTCAAACCAAACAAAACAAAATGAAGACAAAACAGTTCCCAAGCATTTCATTTTTGAGGTAGAGTCTCTCTATTATTGCCCCAGCTGGTCTCAAACTCCTGGGCTCAAGCCATCTCCAGTCTCAGCCTCCTGAGTAGCTGGGATTATAGGCACTGGAGTCATCCTCCAGCTAGCATTGTATTTTAACTTAAAAATATGTAAATGCCAGCCTGGCCAACGTGGTGACAAAAATTAACTAGGCATGGTGGGGGTGCCTGTAATCCCAGCTACTCGGGAGGCTGAGGCACGAGAATTGCTTGAACCCAGGAGGTGAAGGTTGCAGTGAGCTGAGATCACACCACTGCACTCCAGCCTGGGCAATAAGTGAGACCCTGTCTAAAAAAGAAAAAAAAAAGTAAATGTACATACATTTACAAATCGTTTTATGTGGGCCATGTCTTTTTCTTAAAGCGTGGATCCTCCAAGTAGAGTTCTGTTGACTTTCTTTCATAACTACATGCTTAACATTTGATCTGTGATTTCCAGTTTCAGTTTAAGTGAAGCAAATTCTTAAATACATTTGAGAAATGAAGAGCAGAATTCTTTCAGATTTTTAAGCTCCACCACTACAACCTTTTACTGTTGTCTTGCCCATTTCTAATTCAGCAGCAATTTTTTTTTAGCAACTTGCCTTCAAGTTTTTCCCAAGCATTCAACCCCTTTTTCAGAGAAAAACCTTTTTTTACACTCATATTTCACTGGTTTGTATTATGTAATAATTTAATATGTAATTAAAATAACAAGTTTACCTAGTATGAGCTAACTATTGACCCTGGGGAAGCAGCCAACCTGGCTGGTGGGAGCAGATGTGAGTAGATACACAACTATCCTCCAGTGTGCTGTGTAACTCAGCTAATTTATTTTGAAGAGTAGTTGAAGTATGTAACAGAAGTTGGCAAGTCAGTTAAGAAAGTATCACCTGTATGTTTCTCTCCTTTTTGCATCCACTGCTTGCTGTGGGAATTTTATCTTAGCACCTGTAATCATAATTTCTGTATTAGACTCTAAGTTTTTGAACTCAGGGCCCTTGTCTTATTTATCTGTGTATCTTCGGTGTCTCCTAATACAGTGTTTGGCCTATAGTAGGTGCTCAGAAGTACTAACTGTACACACACACACACACACACACACACATATATATTTCACACATACACATATACTTAAGAAGATACATTCATATATATGTGATACACATGTGTGTACGTGTGTGTGTATGTGTGTACATGATACATGAATATATATGCACACATACACATATACTTAAGATACATTCATATATGTGTATCACATATATGAATGTATCTTCTATATATGTGATACACATATATACTTATACATATATACGTATATATGTATATATGTATATATATACACATATATACATATACATATGTATATGTATATATGTGTATACATATACATATATATGTGTATGTATATGTATATGTATATGTATATACATGTATATGTATATATGTATATATGTATATATATACATATGTATATGTATGTATATGTACATATATGTGTATATATGTATATATGTATGTACATATATGTATGTATGTGTATATATACACATATATATGTATATATAAGTAAATGTGATACACATATATATGAATATAGCTTAAGTATATGTGTATGTGTGCATATATATTCATGTGTCATGTACACACACATACACACGTACACACACACATACACACACACACTCTCGCTCTCTCTCTTTCTTAGTTCTGTGCTATACATTTGGTTGGTGCCAAACAGCTCTTTATTGAGTAGATGGATATACATATGTATTACTGCACATAATGTACCCAAAATCCAAATGAGAACCTATAGAATATTTTTGAGTATTTTAGAGTATATTGTTTAGGATTTTTGCCATACTGGTTCCTTGTGTTTGCATGAGAAACTCAAAATTGACTGTGGAGTTTTATGCTTCAGTTGGAACAATAGGTCTTTTAGGAAGATTACTCTCTTAATAATAACTACAACTCAGTCTTAGAATAATTAAAACCCTATCAATATTAAGTAATATTTATTGAATGCTATGTCACAGGCAGTATGCTAAGTGTATGTTATCTTAGTTCATATTCACAGCCCTGAAAGAAGATACAACAAGGCATGTTGTGTTACTATTTTCATTTATGGATGAGGACTCTTTGGGAGCCAGCAAGGAGGTGGTACAAGGTCTTTGAACAGTTGAGAAATGGGTAGTTTGTTTTCATAGTGCTGCTTCTTATTTTCAGGGTGGAGGGCCCTTCTAGGGAGGGTGAAAGGAACCCTTAAATCTAGAGACTGCCTAGAGGGAGAAACTGACACTTGCTTTTGGCTTTCTGGGAACCAGGGTAGGTACTCTCTTGATTCCAGAGCATTAATAGGATCCTGTGGTCAGTCATTGGGCAAAGTGTTTGAATAGCTTCTGGCCTGTATGCGAAGCCAAAGTGGCAATGAAAACAAACTACCGTGGGACATTAGACCCTGCCTGTTACTTTCCTCCCAGGCCACTCCCTTGTTGGAGGGCCCTTCTGAAACTCCTCTTGCTTGGTAGTCTGGATGCTTGTGACAAGCTGCTTGCAGGTGCCAAAACAAACAGCAGTGTGGGTCTCAGGGCCTGGGCTGGAAGCTGGGCAGAGGGTGGAAGGGCTCCATTTGGGAGCAGTGTTGATGGAACTAGTTTTTCTAGCTGAGGCATGAGGTTGGTTCTGAGCTGAATTTAAGAGAGGGCTATGGTCTTTTGTCCTTCCACACTTTTGGGACCCAACAGATACCACAAATCCAATCTTTACAAATCCACTCACCACCAGAAATGAATCTAAAAAAATGCTAGTCTGTGGGTCTCTTGGTCAGGAAGGCTACAGCAGTGGCAACAGCAAAAACAAACCAAAAACAACAACAACAAAAAAAAAAAACAATCAAACAAACAAAATGCCTGTGGGCTGGCAAACAGCATTTCTTTGCAAGGTTATTTCTGAATGTCAGACTCTTCCTGTTTTTGTAGGTTGGAAGGAGACAGCAGCAAAGGGAAAGAGACAGCAGTTGGAGGCTACCTTCTTTAGTCCCCCTTCCCAAAAGAAGAGCAGTAGCTAGTTTTGTGAGTTGGAATTAAATTGATATAAAGACACCCTGGCCTGGAGGCTAAATGAAAAGATTTGTTCTTTCTTTCTTTCTTTCTTTCTTTCTTTCTTTCTTTCTTTCTTTCTTTCTTTCTTTCTTTCTTTCTTTCTTTCTTTCTTTCTTCTTTTCTTTTTCTTTTTCTTTTTCTTTTTCTTTTTCTTTTTCTTTCTTTTTTTTTGTCTTTCTTTCTTTTCCCCCGAGACAGAGTTTTGCTCTTGATGCCCAGGCTGGAATGTGATAGCGCGATCTTGGCTCACCGCAACCCGGGTTCAGGCGATTCTCCTGCCTCAGCCTCCTGAGTAGCTGGGATTACAGGCATGCATCACCATGCCTGGCTAATTTTTAATGTTTTTAGTAGAAATGAGGTTTCATCGTGTTGGTCAGGCTGGTCTTGAACTCCTGACTTTGTGATGCACCTGCCTCAACCTCCCAAAGTGCTGGGATTACAGGTGTGAGCCACCATGCCTGGCCTTTTCTTTCTTTTTTGAGATGAAGGCTTGATTTGTCATGCAGACTGGAGTGCAGTGGCATGATCTTGGCTCACTGCAACCTCCACCTGCTGGGTTCAAGCAATTCTTGTGCCTCACCCTCCTGAGTAGCTGGAACTACAGGCATGTGCCACCATGCCCAACTAATTTTTGTATTTTTAGTAGAGACAGGTTTCACCATGTTGGCCAGGCTGGTCTCCAGCTCCCAACCTCAGGTGATCCATCTGCCTCAGCCTCCCAAAGTGCTGAGAATTACAGGCATGAGCCACAGCTCTTGGCTAAATGAAAAGATTTTTGATGTACTTTTTAGCCAGAGGGATTTTATGCTGCTGTGTGGCCAGTTTTTTCACCTGTCTGCAGCAGTTACAATTTTTGAGATATCTTGAGAAGAGTATAGATTTTGATTGAGAGAGTAACTTTATTAGCAAGGCTGATTTCATGTTAGAATGAATTCTCTGGGTCTTTTTTGGGTTACTTTATGTTCCTTAAAAAGAAAGACATTGACTGGTCTTGGCAGTCTTTGGGTTTCATTCTGAACTATGTAGAGTTGAGCAACTCAAGAATTCTAGACTAGGGAGAGAATTTTGCAGTGCCGTTGAACATGTCCTTGGAAATGTGCTGTGCTCATCACTGTAGAAGGGTTCACCAGTTTGGCTGTAAACTCATGGAGCCGGCTCCTTGAAATGTTAGCATCCCAGCCATGCATGCATGCGAGCAAGCAGAATGTGTTCACGCCTAGGCCATATCTGGATGCCACTCTTCTTCAGTTTCATATCCGGTTTCTGCTTGCCTGAGACAGAAATGAAGTCATCCAGCACTCACAAAACCTCTGGCCTTAGAGGCTTAAAAACAAAAACAAAACAAAACATAGCAACTATCCCACGCCATCTTATTGAGGTGGGTATTATTGTCCTCATTTTAAAGATGAGGAAACCGAGGCTCAGAGAAATTAAGACACGTGCTCATGGTCACACAGGTCCTAGGAACTGGGATCCAGGATCCCAAAGTCTGCCTCTAAAGCCTGTGCTTTTCCCATAGAGCTGCTGCACTTGACTTTTGCACTTTGCCATTTATATTACTTCTTCCATTCCTGCAGTAAACTGAAATGGGTTTGTGTTGGTGCTGTGACTCACACCTAGAATCCCACCACTCTGGGATGCTGAGGTGGTGAATTGCTTGAGCCCAGGAGTTTGAGACCAGTCTGAGCAACATAAGGAGATCCCATCTCTACAAATAACTTAAAAATTATCTGGACTTGGTGGTACCCTCCTGTGTTCCCAGCTATTCAGGAGGCTGAGGCAGGAGGATCACCTAAGCATGGAAGGTGGAGGCTACAGTGAGCTGTGATCATCCCTCTGCACTCTGGCCTGGGTAACAGAACAAGACCCTGTCTCAAAAACAAACAAACAAACAAACAAACAAACAAAAACCAGAAACAAAAGAAATGGATTTGAGAGAGAAAAAGAGAGAGAAACTTAGCTGTGAGTGTTCATAGTTAGGTACTTGAGGAGGACCATCCACCATCAGATGGGGATGGAAATGGCTAGCCTTGTTTTCATTTATGCAGACAGATTTCCTTTTCTGCCTCTACTGGTTGTACTGGGTAGAAATAGGGATGCTGTAGAAGAGAAGAGGAGCTAAACGTGGCTTCCTCTGACTTACATAATAAAATAAGAATCTCCCAAGTGGCTCTTTCCTGTCTGCTGGTTACTGTGATGAAGTGGGCTACCCTAGGGATAGCTTCACTTAAGGGCCTCCCCAGGGTTATCAGGTCCACAAAAGGTCTTGGGATCAAATGTGCAGCTAAATTGATGAGATCAATTCATTAGGATAAAGACTTCTACTTCCAAAGCAGCATGGTGCTCGGGTCAGTGTCTCTTTAGAAGTTAATATATAGATAAAAGATTTCATGTGAGGAAGAGTTCTGTGCTGCCCTTTCCCAAACTTTGGTTATTTGATGGGAGGGAAAGACTTCTTGAACCTATGTTAGAATATTTAGCTTTGAAAGATGAGGGTTTTTCTTGAGGCTAGTTTTCTACCTGCTGTTTCTTTAAGAAATGGTTGCTCTGTGGGTTTAAAAGGTGACCCAATGACTTTATTTTTATTTTTTTAATTCTGGGAGGTGTGTGTGTGTGTGTGTGTGTGTGTGTGTGTGTGTGTGCGTGTGTGTGTGTGTGTATTTTATCTCCTTCAGTTCTGACCACCTGGCAGTCAGCCTAATCTCTGACCTTGTGTTGATCCTTTAGTTCAACATTTAGTTACCTATTTTGGTATCCATATGAATTTGATTTTTTTTTTCTTTTTTTGAACTCATAAAAGGCATCCCAGTCCCTAGAGGGCACAGTGCCCATCTCCCAGCATCTGCCAGTGGACACTCTTCTCCAAAAGACACATGGCAAATACCCTGAGCTATGGTGGTTTAGGTTTGTCCCCTTTGCGTTTGTTCGCAGAACACCTTTTACTCCTTTTGCGCTTGACAGTTCTGTTGTACTTGTAAGGAAAATCAATTGAAATAAAAAGATAGTAAATTGAGAGACAAAAAGATGCTGCCACACTCCCAGTTATAGGCAGACTTTAGTCTATATTTTCAGATTTATTTTGATTATAAAGTGTAGTCTTCCCACCTCCACTCCCTGTCTGCTCTTCTTTGTAGTTCTGTAATCAGGAGTCTGTTATTCTCTTTTCAGTGCTATAATTAATAGTCTGGTCTAAAATATAAGAACCTGAAAGTTACTAATGGAAATATCACTACTCACCTCATTTTCACAGAGGCCACTTGGCCTCTTAAGTCATCGATTCATTGGACAAACATCATTTAGCATTGGCCATGTGCAAGAACTGTGCTGTATGCTGGGGATTCAAAGACAAAGAAAATACAATTCCTGCCTCTGAGCGTGCATCATCTCATTGGTGAGGCTCACATACAGACAACCAGGCAGAATTCAGTGTAATTGAAAAATGTTGGCCGGGCGCGGTGGCTCAAGCCTGTAATCCCAGCACTTTGGGAGGCCGAGGCGGGTGGATCACGAGGTCATGAGATCGAGAACATTCTGGTCAAAATAGTGAAACCCCGTCTCTACTAAAGATACAAAAAATTAGCTGGG